>PVJA010001536.1:55308-124879 GCA_004027025.1 Myocastor coypus
CTCATGGTCTGGTTCTCCAGAAGATGAAGCTTGTTTGTTTGTTTGTTTTCTGCAGAAATAAAACAAGACTCCATAATAGAAAGAGAGATACGGTGCTAGGGGAAGGGGGCAGGCATCAACCATGCATGCACCCAGGCTGCTGCATCTGACTCTGGACTACCAGGCACCACTGCATTTGGAATATTAAGACACTGAGCTCCCCCAGCAGCTGCCAACTCACTCTGGATCTTGTCAGAGGTTACAGATTAGCCAAGTCTCTCTAACGCCCAGTTTGAGTGGGTCCAGGAGAGGTTGTAGGTCTTCACCTGGCCATTTCTTCCAGTAAAGAATACACTAGGTCATCCTGGTAGACTTGCACTGAATTATCTGTCAGTCTGTGGCACAGCTGACTGTAGATTCCTAAGACCTGGCCTAAGGGATATGAGTATTTCTGCTATGTTAGAATATGCTGCATTACAGAACAGATATATGATGGGAGAGGGAGTCAGACCATTTGTGTTCAAGGCCCGGCCCTGTCATTTAGTAAATATGGAGCCTGGGGCAAGTCTTAGCCTTGTGAAAATTCATCTCCCCATTTGGTGAAATGTAGATTTAAATGTCAAATAAAATGAGTCTGCTGCATGTACAGTTGCTTCTCATTATTCACGTAGCTGTGTTCTCTACAGCCATTGTAAACAGTGAATTAGTAAATACTGATCCCCTGCTCCTAGGGGAAACACAGAGTTAGGTTCCTGCCACCTTGGGTAACAACAGTTAAATCATTCTTTCAATATATAACTTTGGTTTATGCGTCTTTCTGTGTAGACATCTTATTTAATATATATTGTTGATTCATTGATATTGAGCTCACAGCCAACATCATTACAAATTATGCCCGAATGAAACTTATCTAACGTGCATTTTTTAAAACAAGGCACATCGTAGCCTTTTTGCCTGCAGCCCTCAGCACTATGTGTGGGAGCTATTTCACATAGTGGAGTTGCCAGAAAACCCCCAAAATATAAAAAGTATGGCACTAAATAGACCACAAAGGGCACTGGTTTACAGGTACAAGTTGCACCTGCAGGGCAGATCAACGTCACCTTCCACCTCCACTGAGAAAGTGAGCAAGAGTTTTTCCCTCATTCTGCATGAGTTGGTCTGAGGGCTACCCACAAATTTCAGTGAGTAGGAGAATTTGCACACACTGAATTTGTGAATGAGGATGGACCTTTGGAGGGTCAGTGTGAGGGTCTACTGTGACCAAGCTACAGCTTCCCAGGGCAGGGCGCAGAGTCTTCCAAGACTTGTGCCTTGCCTCCTTTTCTGTTGTAGTTCGGGACACCAGCCTCTTCCCCAGCTCTTCTTGCTGACTTCAGAACAGAGGATGCTGCTTCTCAGCTCCATACCATTGTGCACACATCTTGCTACCTGAAGTGCTGTCTTCACCCACACAGAGCTAACCTGATCGAGGGAGACCAGCAGGTCCTGCATCTTAGTCCATTGACATTGATATAACGTAACACCATGGGGGGGGGGGCTTATAAACATCAGAATGCTGGGAAGGCTAAGATCTTGGGGTCTGCTGTAGGCTCCTTTTTGGGATTCATGAATAGTAGGTTTTCAGTGTAGCTTTACTTGGCAGAGAGGGCAAAGGAGCTCTCAGGAGCCTGTCTTCCAAGTTCACTAATCTGTTCATGTTCTAATTGCCTCCTGAAGCTCCCATCCTAATATTATTACTGGGAGGTTAGGATTTCACTATATGAATAGAGGGGCACACATATTCAGGAAATCTGGTCTTCTATTCAATCTATGGATTTGGCTCGGGAGAAAAGGATTTATTTCTCTGAGTAGTCGTTTTTTGAAGTACACATAAGTTACCCGGCAAACAAATGAAAATTTCTTCTCACTAATGACCTGTTTCTTTCATTTTTTCCCCTAATCATCATACTAGAAAAAACTCTATCCCATCATAGCTTGGTGGAAATTCCTGCTTCATTCTTCCAGATTATATTCAAGATTTGAGGAACCTTCATCCCTAGCTTTTGTCTTCTACCCTTGACTGAAGCTTTCCTCAGTCTACACACTTCCGAAGGATGAGGTCGTTAAATAACATCAGAAATGAGCAATGCTCTGTGTCTCAACATATTAGACCCTATCCTCAGCCCTGGTTCCTCCAAGTCAAGGGTGACTTCCAGGAGATGGAGATAATAGCACAGCTGTGTGTCAGGTGTCCAGATAATTCCCGATTGGCTCCATGTCACTGCCAGCTGGATTTGGGCTCCATTTGTTTTCCCGCCCCTAGGATATGTTCATTCATTTTGCCTTATGTCATGTCTGTCTTGCTCTGATTGGTTCCTGTTTCCATGTTTGCTTCCTCTTTACTCCAGTCAGCCAATTTCCGCCTGCGGCTGGATTCATTTGCCTGTATGAACAGCCTTTTCTCTACTCCTTGCAATGCTCAGACAGTGTAATCTGCCTCTCTGGAGAGGGCAGTGGAGAGAAGACCAGGTTGAGACCTAAGTAGACAGATGCTCTCATCCCCACTTCTCAATACCTGTGTGTTCTTGTGTCAGCTCTATTTTCTTGTGCTCCAGTTTCCCCTGTTTAAAGTGAAGGCATTGGCTGGGTTGCTAGGTGCATTTCCAGCACTCATGTGTGATGGTGCCATGTGTTGCTGGAAGAAAGATGAGCGGGATGCACCTGATTTGTTCACAGATGGTTAAACTACTTTTGATTGGCTTCAGGGCTAATGGGAAATCTCCTCTATGGCTGGTCAAAATAACTTCAAAACCTACATTTCGTCCAGCACAGTGATGATGACGCGAATGCAAATGCTGACTGTTTACACAAATTAAAATTAGGCAAAAGCAACCACAATCCACAGAGGGTGTGACTTGGCATTCAAAGGAACCTTACACTCATCCATTACTCAATTTTTGGAGAAGAAAAGCCTCTCAGGTATCAGAGGAAGCTTTGCTACTCAGTTTCTAACTTGGCTTGGTGGTTCAGGGATAGGTTCAAAAAGGAAAGAGAAGCAGCCAAGTGACCATGAATCCAGGGAAGAAAATGCAGATTGTTGCAGGAAGCATTTTTTTTTAAGTGAAGCATGTATGATGACAATGATAAGAGGGATGGCAGTGATCGTGGCTGAGATGATGATAATGATAAAGTAGCTATCACATATGAAGTGTGTATGGTACACTAGGACCTGTGCCAAGCTTTGAAATCTCTTTCTCGTTTAATGACTCACATTTTATTGTCAAAGTTCATAACAAGGCATAAAAAACAATGCTAGGATTTAGCGATGAGAAGTTATAAAACTGGGCACACATATATCACTGTGCTATGGTATGATGTTTTCAGTTCTTCTGGAAAAATACCCAGGAGGGAATAGCTGTCTTGAGTGGAATCTCCAATGCTAGCTTTTGAAGGAATCTCCACACTGATTTCTATAGTGGTTGTACTAGTCTGCACTCCCAGCATAGGAGAGAAGCCTTTCTTTTTCCCCCACAGATCCTCCAGTGTTTGTTATTGGCTGGCTTCTTGATGTTATTCATTATTTCTAGGGTGAGATGGTAGATGCCCACCAACCGAGGAACTGATAAAGAAGATGTGGTATTTTTACAGAATAGAGTATTGTTCAGCTATAAAACATGATAAATTTGAGACTTTTGTTGATAAATGGATGCAACTAAGGACCATGCTCTTATGTGAAATCAATCAGATCCGCATGTGCAAACATCATATTGTCTCCTTAGTGTGCAAATCTGAAAGAGAAAAATAGAATCTGAAGGGTACAATAGATATTGGGTAAAGAGAATGAACTTATTCAAAAGGAAAGAATCACTGGGTTGAGGAGAAGGACGGGATAGGGCACAGGGGAAAGAGATATATCTATGTATGTAAACAGGATGGGTTAGAAAAATATATGGTGGATTTCTGATAGTCTATGGAAAGGGGCAGATAATGCTTAATTTATTTTGTCTCCTTTTTTCAATTGTTTCTCCTTTTTCTCTTCTTACTTTCTTATATATTTCTTTCCTTTTTCTTCCAATTTTGCATACATATATCTGGTAATATGAATAACTGATTGAAAGACAACACTATGCATTATGACAAATACTGTGAAATTCATATTATTTTGTTAAGTGAAATTCTGTATCGCTTATATTTTTTCTGTTCTAATACTATTGTGTACTCTCTTTGTAAAATAAAAAATGTCATATAAA
Source organism: Myocastor coypus (assembly GCA_004027025.1). Lineage (NCBI taxonomy): Eukaryota > Metazoa > Chordata > Mammalia > Rodentia > Myocastoridae > Myocastor > Myocastor coypus. Next base: position 59,520 of record PVJA010001536.1, read on the forward strand.
CAGCAAACCTGAGTTTGCTTAGGAAACAAGGTTAATGTCAATGATCATAATATTTTATATTAGCAGTTTAGAAGCCATTGTTCATTATTTTGACTTTGGCAATGATGCTGAGATGTAGAAAGGACAGATGCCTCTCATGCTACAGATTTTAAAACTGAGACTTGTAAAGCAAAGTGACAGGTGCCAACTGAGACCTAAGCAAAAGCTAATAAAATTGACTCCAGGAGGCATGCATTGTTGATTGAGGACAACCCCATTATTGCAATTTGTACAACACAAAGAAAACAGAGTGTTTACTGTCATGTAGCAAAAGCATTTGCTTAATTGCATTCCCTTTAGTGATATTAAGACCTGATTTGGAAATATATAAGGCTGTGAAAAGTTTCCTAAGTATAATAGAAAGCTTACTGAGTCCCCTCTATAACCCGAGGCTTTATGGCATTTCTGTCTCAGTGCAACTCTCACCCTGCATCCTCCAGAGCTCATTCCCTGGGTTAGCTGAGGGAGGTCTGCCATTCTCTGCCCCTCAGTAATGCCTGTTTTCTGCTGAGTTTTTCTTTGACATCAGTGACCTTTGAAATTCCAGGCCTGTTTAATCTCCAGTTAGTGTCACCTTGGTGCCAGCTAACCCTGAGTCCTGGCTCTGCAGAGTGGAGAAATGGGTAGCGGAGGGCAGTCCAGCCATGGGTCTCTCTTCTCTCCACACTGCCCTCTTTTCCCCAAGGTCAGCCAAGGGCTTTAACAAGAATAAAAGATGATCCCAGTGCATTCTCTTTCAGTTTCCACACTTAGGAACTTCGTGAACTCATTTCTTTTCATCTTCCTTTGCTTTGTCTCAGCTTGGTACCATGTGCCCTTCTGAGTAACTCTCATCCCGTTTCATCTTCTAGGCCATTCGTAAGAATGTTAATCATTTAGAATGTTGGGAGTTTTTCCCACCTGGAGAATACTTTTTCCAAAACTCATTGAAAGTCTCTTTGATTTGTCCAAGAATGAAAAAATAAAAAATAAAATCTAGACTAAGCAAGAAAATATTCTATGTGAGTAACATATTTATAAGCTCTGGGTGTTACTTTAAAAATCCCCACATGTGAAAAGGCCTGCTGGTTGCTTCTCCTTGGCAAACTCGGTGGTTTCTAGGAAAAGATTCTTGACTCTAAAACTAATGCCTTACATTATGCCGCTACAGGTATATAGGTTAGTGTCAAATAGTGTTCTCTGCATAAGTGAGAGGGGTGAGAACCTCTTTTAAAATAAAATACAGGGTTGTTATTAGCTGGGTTAGTCTTTGACTGGAGCAACAGAGGCTGCACACGAGCTCCTGGGTGTAACAGATGCTGCTTCAGTCCCACCCATGTCTGTGAAGAGGGTGCTGTGAGTTAGGATGCTGAAGAACCAGTGCCCTACTGGAGCAGCCTCCCGAGGGGGGATGGGATTTAGGGCATACATAGCTGTCCTCCAGCTTCTCACCTCTGGGCGGGATATCTTGGATTCATGTTTTGTTCTGGCCATCACACTTTCCAAAGGATTAATTTCCAGTTTCCCTCTGTGGTAGCTAACTGGCTAACACATTGTCATTGGCGCCCTTCCCTTCCTTTCCCTGTGTCACTGCCCTTCCTCCCCTGGTGTTGTCTGGGCTTCCTTCTCAAGTAACCAACTTACAGTTGAGTTCTTATCCCAGGGAGGCTTCTGGGGAAGCTCACACTGAGAATGCCGGCAATAGCAAACCTGCAGGAAAGCACAGTCCATGGGGCTCAGGGTCCCAGGTGCATTCTTTTTCAACTCCATTGTTTTAAGTGTGGTTTTCAACGTCATGACAAGAGAACCACTGCCCCTACTAAGTGTTAGGTGCGCACTTCAGACAGGAAATAGAGATACACTTCAGATAGGAAATTGGGGAAACTATCAAAGTCCAAGACAAAGGCCATCAAACATTCTCCACCAAAGTTTTGCACTTCAAATAAGAAACAGTACCTCTTCAGAGATCTTTTCACCTTTGGACATACCATCCTCTCATCGAATGACACTTACATCTCTCTTTTTGGTACTAGTTTTGAATGTCTCTCGTTGTTCTCTTGGACCAAAATACCTAGAATATTATTTGTGCTGGAACCATTCCTGCCCTATGCCTTCCCACCATCCTATTGGATGCTTTGCTTTGTCCTGCCTTTGTTTTGGTCATCTATTCATGTTTTTTTCTCTTAAAATAAAGCAACATCCACAACAAATAAGACAGTCTTTGGATTTTTTTCCTTCTCTGTATTTAGGACAGGGTCTATGGGGTCTACAGGGTCTCACTACACAGATAAGACTTGTAGTGATCCTCCTATTTTCAGCCTTCCAAGCCCTGGAATTATAGGTGCACACCACCCCACCCAGTCTCAATAGCCATCTCAGCGCGCCCTATGGGCGAGGGCTGGCAAGGCACATGGGGCAGGGGTTGGGGGAGATCAAACCCCAGTGCTGCGCTCTACCTAAGCAGGCACTTTAGTCTGCTGAGCTATCATTTGGATTTCTTGAAGCAGAGTTTTAAATAGTTACAGTAGTTTAATAAATAGGAAGGTATTGTGCAGAAATGTCAAGTATTGGTTGGCAGCAGAAGCCTTTCTACGAACACAGAGACTCACATCTAGAGAAGAGGCAAGTGGGGGGCTGGAGTCCAGCCACTGGTCTCCCCTCCAGTACCCTTCCTGGTCTTCAGAGGTGGAGAGGGAAGGTCCTGTAGCCTGCCAACAGCCTGGCAGAGGTAAAAGGGGAATAAAGTCCTTACACTGTAGTAAATTTGTTGCTATAAAGAAATATATATTGTATATTATTTGCATTGTAAAAGAAGAAAATGGAGTGTGTATAAGTCTACATATGCTAAAACAATGCCCTGTGATCTTAAAATAACCCAGTGATTTTATTATTCTTTCACTGATAGAACATTCAAGTTATTCAAATGGCTCGAGTTCATAGGCAGCATGTAATAATTTGAGTGCGTTTCTGAAAGTAATTTAGCACAAGGATATAGGTGAATAATATTAAACTTTAATTATTGGGAAATTATAGGCCCCAAATCCAGTGAGTACTACAGATTGTTGTATACCATACGGTTAGCCAAATAATTAATCATACTCTAAATTGATAATAATGAAGCTAAGTGAAGGGCAGTTTATAGTTTACAAAAGTGAAAGCAGCAGCTCTCAGAAACCTCTCTAGCTCACAACAGTTGTAAATTTGTTCTGGCTCCAAATCGCATGAAGTGTCATTTGCCTGGAGCGCGACCCAGTGCTAAGGAAGTGGACTTCCTCAATGCTATGGGAGCACAGCAGCATGCAGGCCTGCACACACATGCACAGCCAGAGCTACACACGGCCAGGCTCCTGGGAGACCCTTGACTTCTGCAGGCACTGAATTAGACTCCTCCCCAAGCCCTAATAATGAGCTACTTTTAGTTACGAACTCCACAGTTAATAACCTGGAGAACTAAGGGTTGATACCAAGTAACCTGAAGTCCAATGTCCACCTGAAAAGCTAGAGATAGGGAGACCTCTCCTTGCCAGACTTTGAGCATTGCCATTGTAAAGACAGCAGACAGACAGACTGGGAAAATGCTTTGCTTCCCTCAGGGGAGCCTCCTTCATCATGTCTTGCTGCTGGAGACAGAAGATAAACTCACCAGATGGGCACTCTCGGTGGGCCAGCAGCGTGTTCATTGCTCTGCAAACCCTCCTTGATGCGTGACTTGCAGGAGAGTCACAGACAGCCATGTCGAGGCTTCATTATCTGATTCCCTGAAGGCTGGGGGAGCCAGGTTAGTGGGGCAGCTTCTAGTGAGGGTTCCTTAATAGGCTAGGCCACCTTGCTCTTTTGCTTAAAGATCAATTTACATGTAGCTCAGCAGCTCTGCCTCTTTATCTTACCCGTGGCGCTACTTCAGGAGGCTGCCTGTGGATCTCCTCAGGATCCAAGGAACACTTTCCAAAGTGACTTTTGGCAGGGGTGCCCACAGTGGCCTGTTGTAAATATGGCCATTTGCCTGTGGCTTCAGTGTGTGGGCTGACAGGCGAGGCCTGCTCAGCAGCATCAGCAGTGGGGAAGGAAGAAGTTGAAACAGGCCAAGGTAGATACAGAATGACCAGGGGTCTTCCGCCACAGTGGTCAGTGCAGCCAGTGGGCAGCAGGTGCCACCCACACTCCTGTTGGCCTTCATAGCTGAGGCAGGTCAGGAGCCCACAGTGGTTTCTCAGGCACCAGGGAGCTGGAGGCTGGCTCCACCCTCGAGATGGGGCTAGAGAGTCATTAATGGCACATATACACACACACTGCTGCTGGAGAGATTCCGTCATAGGCTGTCATGATCTATCCCAGGAAAGGATGATTTCTCTAATGAAGGTTGTCAGGTTACCCCACTGTTCCAAGTTTTATAGGGACATTTTACCCACTTCCTTCAGAATATCCACTAGAATCCACTTGTGAGTGGTTTGAGCGTGTCTTCAACATCCTTGAAGTTTCTGGGTAAACTTAAATAAAAGTATTGTTTGTCTTTCTAAGGTGTCCTCAGGACACTTCGTTTTAGGGACATTGCTGATGATTTAACTTGGGACCAGAAGAATTGAGGAAGAAGGTCTGGGTTCTCCAGCAGTTCTGCTGCACCCTAGAAATGGCCAGGCTGTGCTTCTCAAGGGTTGGCTGTATGAGCCACCAGCAAGCCCTGGAGATCCCAGCCTTCTGAAGTTCTAAGCAAGCATGCTGGCTGTTCTTGTGTTTGATGAGAAACAGTTGTGGGAAGTGTGGCTTTACAGTGCACACAGGGTCAGTTTTTGCCAGGCTGGGTCAGGATAGAGAGTATGTCTGACATGTATCAGAAGCCTTGGCTATGCTTGGCTATGCTTCATAAGTCAACAGGCAAAGACTAAGGGGATGGAGGAAGAGTGGAGATAAAAGTGTATACATAGACTTGGGCTTGAAGCTTTTTGTAGTCACTCTCATTTTCCTTAAATGGTCCTTGAAAATTGCTCAGACTGCAGAGTGACTTGTCACTTAGCAGGTCTCCGCTGAAATTTGTGTACCCTTTGGTAATCTTCTTTATGGGGAATAGAATACCTAACCTCGGTGTTCAGGTCATAGCTTGATACCTGATTGATTCCAGACAACACATTCATGTAGTTGGAGTTGTATGAAGCTTCTCTGGTAGGTACAGGATAACAGCCTAGTTACTGGAAGAACTGAACTTCTGATGCAAGTGTAGAGTTCAGAAATTTAAGAGTTGCAATTCAGTACAAATACACGCGCACGCGCACACACACACACACACACACACACACTTCGGGGAAAATTTCAGGGTTTGGCCTAATGATAAGATATGAATCATTATTACAAAGGACAAAACAAAATTCAGTACTACCTTCACTTTAATTTTACTGTATTTTGGAGAAACTAGCCAATGAAACCTGCTAAGAGCAGGAAAGGGCATGTAAAAATTGTTTAAAAAGAAGAAAATTTATCATTGCTTATAAGTGATAATAGTGGATGCCTGGGAAAGCCAAGAAGATCAGTTGAAAATTGTTCTAGACAGTAAGTGTATCAAAACAACAACAACAACAAAAAAAAAAAAAAACCTGGCCGCACAGTGAATGTAGGAAACTGGTAGCATCTCAATATATAATACCATTAGCCAGATAGAATACATATTTGCAATGATAGTTTAGAATAGCAACATAAACAATATGGATAAACTTTGCAAGAAATATGCAAGATGTGTATGAGTGAATTATTAAACATTCCTTAAATACTATTAAAAATGCCTCCTGTGCTCTTGAATAGAGTCACCACTATTGTTCATTGTACATTTAAGTAGTATCAATAAAGTTTTTTCTGAATAAGTTGAATCAGTCCTAAAATTCCTACAGCAAAATAAAGGAAAAATATATTTATAAATTCTGAAAAGAATGAAAAGATGGGAGGAAAGAACAGCTACTCTACTATAGCTACTCTGCATCTGTAATACTGTAAGTGATGTGGGGTGGGAGAGGGATAGGTAAACGGCTTTATGAAATAGAATGGAAGAATCAGAAAGAGATCAAATATAAACCAAAAGTAATTTTTAATAAATGTAGCATATCCTATTGGTGGAAAGAAGTTCTTTCACAAAATAGAGTTGGCACAGTGAATCCCACATATCAATAAACCTTAAGAGTAACTTTTTTTTTTTTTGGTCATATCAGTGATCAAACTTAGGACCTCACACCTGCAAGGCAAGCATTTACTCTACTGAATATCCCCAGCCCTACTAGCCACTAGAAAACCTGTGTCATATGTTCCTAACTTTGCAAAAGTATAACTAAAATACTATTTTGTTATGAAAAAATATATGTAAATACAAGATAGGCTAGATATACAGCTACTTTCTCTTAGTTAATTGAGAAGAAAAGTTTGTACTAATATTGTTTAGACAAGATATCAGATCTACATCTTGTCCTCTGAATAACTACTATGAAGACAACAATATGCAATGTGTTCATTATTGTAATTGTCGTAACCTGTTTTGAAACTGTTTCATTGCTATTTTATCTTTTTTCTCATTAATATGAATAAAAAAGTAAAAGGTGGATTATGTTATATATAATATAATTATTATATATAATATATATATATATGATCCTGTTGTAAATACATTATAATTTCTTAGCGAAATATCCAAATGTATTAAAAATGGAAACCTATAAAACACTAGAAGAAAACATTTTTAAAAATGTGTCTGCATTTGTGTGTAGCCTCAATATTAACCAGAAGCCATAAAAGAAACTACTATTAATTTGACAGCTGCCGTATGCAGTGTATTAACTATTGTACCTGTCTTGCTAACCTGTTTCAGTACTCGTTTTCATTGTACTTTATCTTTTTTTTCTCTTTAAATTAAAAAGTTGACAGTGGCAAATATTTTATAACAAAAAATAACACAATCAAAAGATAAAAGCAGAGTGCTTATTATCTTAATATATAAAGATATTCTACTAGTTTATGAGAAAAAAAATCGAAAGATAAGTGGTAAGTACGTAAACAGAAACTTACCAGAAAAGGAAGCACAAAAGACATTTCAAAATAAGAAAATGCATTTATGCATGGTGAGAGAAATAGAACTTAAAAGTACAGTGGGGTATCATATTTTTAAGAATCATGTCTTAATAATCAAAAGTTTGATAACACTTTGATGGCAAAAATGTAAGCAAACAATTGATCTCAGCTACTATGAGTGCCGAAATGAATGTATTCTTGAAGAAGGCATCAGTAGGACCTATTTTAAATATGCATTTCCTGAAGCCAACAGTTCTACTACTGGGAATTTACTGAAAAGATAATGCATCTGTGCAAAATGAATAGTATAGAAGGTTATTCTGTACAACACGTATTGTTACATAACAGAAATAATGATGGTAACGATTTCTTAAAAAAGAAAAAAGTAAACTAAATTCCATCAATAGGAGCTGGTTGAATATATGTGGAATAATAATATGGAATGAAATAAAGCCACTTAAAAATACCAAGGCTGTTTTATGAGTGCTGAGATTAAACAATCTCAGAGATATATTGTTGTATTAAAAAACCACTACAGGATATGCATAGCATGCTACCAATGGTGTGTGTGTGTGTGTGTGTGTGTGTGTGTGTGTGTGTGTGTTAAGATATATACCAACAAATCTCAAACATTTTGGTCTCAGGAAATGTTATCCACTTAAAAAGTATCAGTGACGCCAAAGAGATTATCTAAGAAGGTTCTAGAAACAATATGCACACACACACACACACACACACACACACACATTATTAGTTGTTAAAGTAATCATATCACTTAGCCTCTGCACATCTAAGAGAGAATAAAAGGGAAGCAGGTAAATAGTAATACTTTGGTGTCATTAAGAACACAGTTGGTGCTTTATGAAGTCCTCTGAAGAAGTCATGAGGATCCTAGGAGTTCAGGGACCACCCTTGGAGAAGAGTTGGCTTACACACATGTGACTGTATATGCACAGAAGAGTTCAGAGTATATTTGCCTCTGGAGAGATATACTTGGACCACGGAACAATGTGGAACTCTGCCGGGAGACAGATACACTTTTTGCTGCATAACCTTTTGTACCTTTTCAGTTCTATGCCTCTGACAGTGATTGCATTTTTTTAAAACAAGAAACTTAAAGATATAAAGAAACAAACTGAAATGGAAACAGAGATTTATGACCTATAGAATTAATCCAAGTCATGGACAAAGATTGATGTACATGAATATTGGTTGCAGGATTATTTATAACAGCGAAGACTTGAAAACAACTCGCATGTCCAAAAATGGAGATTGGTTAAAAAAATTATGGTACATCTATACATTGTAATTCTATGCAGTCATTAGAAATCATAAATCCCCCGAATGTTCTGTGATATGGGAAAATGTTCACAATGTAGTGTTAAGTTTTAAAAAATAGCACAGGATATAACTTCGCATGAACCAAATTATACTAATTTAAAATAATACTGGAAGGATATATACTCAAATTTTAAGTCATTAGTTTTGGTTGGTGAGACTACAAGTTATTTAAACTTCCTTTTAAATATATTTTGAATTTTCTGAATTTCCTACGACTAATATGTATCACTTTTATAACCAGATAGTGGATACTGTGAAAGAAAAAAACAACTGAAATATTTCCCTTCAGGGCAGTTTCTTTACAGCAGTTCTTGTCACCATTGTTAATGAGACAATGAAATGTTTCTGAGGGAGTGTCCTGCCTCTGATGGTGTTACCTGTGGTGACAACCCCATCTTGCTGGATGCTTGGATACATGTGGTACCCACTGTGATCCACTGACCCACAGAGTCTGCCTTGGTTGGAGGAATGGGGAAGATAGAGGGACTTGGCAAGTTGGAAGAGGTGGTGCAGCCTGTTACTGCAAAATAAATTGATCTAAGCTTTAGCCATCTAAAATAACAATAGACATTGATTATCTTGCAAGATATAACTGTCAAAAATTTGACCTAGCTTGGTGGCTCTGGCTCTGGGCCTCCTATGATGTATCAGATATCACCTGAGGCTGCAAGCATCAGAAGAGTTGACCAGGGCTGGAAGATCTGCCTGCTTTGTGGCTTATTCACTCACCTGCAAGATAGGGCAGCTGTTAGGAGGAGTCTTAATTTCCCTTGCCTCATAGACCTCTGCATTCTTGCAATATGGCAGCTGACTTATCTCAGAAAGCCATACTGTCTCTTATGACTTAACTCAGGAGTCAGTCTCATTTCTGCATATCATACTGGTAACACTGGTTAGTCCTAGTCAGTGTGCCAATTGACATAGGGTGTGACTATGAAGCAGTGGAGATATTTTTAAGGCTCCTTCACACTGGTGGACATTCAATTTTCAAAATAATTGTTAAGACACCAGAGCAGGGCTAGTATCTCAGGCGAGACATCCTAGACTGCTTGGAGATCTAAAGCTCTGTTTCATGGGGTGGAGACTTGTTCTCAGGCCAATCTGAGGCTGCTAAACCAGCAGGATCCATGAACAGGGTTTGGGGCTGGGAATGGGGAAAGAGGTACGAAGTTCTGCCTCATGCTGCTGGCAACAATCCTCAGGCGGGCCTCCCACACTCAGCACCACTCAGCTGATTCAGTTCAGGTCCATGTTACAAGTTGACCATTTCACTGCTGAAACTAAAATACTGTCTCTGTTCATAAGGCTGCTCTCCCTTGTTCTGGAACTAAGCTCTGGTCACTGGTACTATAACCGCACATCTTGTGTGCCTTGGATCAACCACGACCTAACTTGATTTTGTTTAAAGGCTTAGCATGTCTACAAAGTATTAGCATTGTAGCATCTAAGCCTCTTCTCACATACAGTTTCCCATGTGCCCCTTCTGTCATACACTGAAGTCCAGTCATGTATGTTTGCATGGGAAGGTAGATTGGTGGCTCTGGAAAAATGGTCCTTGTGGGCTGTTGTAGTCTGGGTTTGCAAGGAAAACAGTACAATATTGGACACACGATTTATAGGATTATTTTATAGTAGTCACCTAAAGAAGTACAAAAGAGTACAGGAAATCTGTCCACACACTAGATTAAGGACCCACACAGTAAGGGCCTGCATTCCATGGTAACATCCTATATGGGTTCAGCTAAACACTTAGAATCCATAACAGTATGCCCCAGGAGTCTCACTGGAGACCAAGAGCCCACAATAGTATCTCATGCAGGCCTGTCAAAGGTCTGTGTTAAGACAGCCTCAAGGTCAGTGATGGAAGCTAGAAAGCTTGTGCCAGTGGGATGAAGGATCTGTGCCAGAAGGCTGAGAGATTTTCACTGGAGCTAGGAAGTGATATTTAAAGTGAGAACCAGAACTCCTTCAAAAAGTACCACAGCCACCCTCAGCAACAGTGAGATCCCAAGATCCTCTGACAATGAGAAAAGCCAAGTTCATATCAGAATGCCCAGCATGACAAGATTCTCCAGGAGATTTAATAGTGCATCACCTTTCACTCTGGAGCCAGGAAGCAATACTCAGAGTAAGGGCCAGAGTTCCCCCAAAGTGAACTGTGACGACAAGGTTGTCAACATTCTCAGTGAAAACAAGGTTCTGAGTTCCTCTGATGATGAGAATAGCTGATTTCATATCAGGAAAGCTATTATGACAAGCTTCTCCAGGAGAACCAACAGCCCCTAACAGCCCCTCTTCTTCAGTTCTACCTCTTGTACTGCTGGCAGCAACCCTCAGGTGGGCCTTCTATGCCCACCACCACAGCGATTCAGTTTAGCTGTAAATTACAAGTTGACTACTCGTTGTCAATCTACCACATGGACCTAGGTTTCACCTGTGCTAGGAAAAATCCTCCTGGGTACTTGGTTCCTATTTAGCAAGGGTGATAGTAGAGGGCACTGGGACTGCTATACATGATGAGCAAAATTCCAGTCCTGCTACCATGATGAGCAGGTGCGAGGATTACAGAACAGGTGTCCATAGTACCTGTCCAGGAAATTGATGTCAGAAGGAACAATGAGAAAGAAGGATCAAGTCCCAACTTTTCTCAGTTTGAATTCTCAGAGCAAAGTCTATCCCAAGTTTGCTCCAATAAGTGAAGTATTCATTATGATCACATGCCTAATGGAAAATACAAGTCCTCAGGACAGGGGGCCTTCGATGCTCTACTCTTAAAATGTCTCAAATATCATTTTGACTCAGTCTCTGTGATTTTTAATTCAAATTTTGGAGAGAAAATCCCATTGGTTGAACCTAGCCTGGGGTTGGTTTCTCTATTCATTGCTTCTCTAATGAGCCGTGTTCGTGGCCTAGAAGTCCCACAGTACTGTAATTAATGATCCTCCTGCCAACCTTTGCTGTGGGCATAGAGGAAAGGGAAAAGGAAGGAAAGATAAGTGTCTTGGTTCACCTCCCTGGAGATGGGGGAGCTTATGGTACATGGCTTCAAAGAAGCCAGCCAATGGAAGGCAGACCTCGGAGGAAATGTAGTGTTCAGGAGGTGGAGCCTATAACAATGAGGCTAAGAAACTGCCTTGTCAGAAATTATGAGAAAGGTATGCATCTTAGTTATGGAGGCAAAACAAAAGATTCAGTCAATACACAAGGGGTGATCAAAAATATGGTGGATATTCAATTAAAATTATTGGTACAATTTTAATTGAATGCAAATATGTAGAAGACATATTGCCATTAATCCCCCTCAAAATGTACCCTTCCCTTGAATACATATAATTCTCCATTCTTGCCACTTTTTAAAGCAGTTCTTGAAGTTGTCTTTTGTGAATGTCTTTATGAGAAATGATTTTCAAAAATGCAATGAATGCTAATACTGAGGGACCAGTGGAAAGACAGTCTCATAAATGCATGACAACTTGTCCTTGTCTATCTTATTTTCCAGTTCTCACAGCTTATATCTTCTGGCTCTTCCTCAAAGTCGACATGACCATGAAGAGTAAATGTTTCGAGTCAGTTTAGAGCGGCAAGGCAACTGAGACACTAAAGACCCTCATGCCAAAGAACTTCCAGAACTCCTTCATGATGGCATAAGTGTGCCTGAAGTGACACAGCATACTCTAGGGAGGATTAATGGCAGTGTGTCTTCTTCCTGTAATAACTTCATATGTAAACACAAAGCATAGTTCTTGAAATGCAATTCAAGGCAGGGGATATTAAGGGAAAGAGTTGATGCTGAGCTGCCTTATCTCAATTCTTCCCAAGTAGAATGAAGATCTATGTTTCAATAAGGGCTAGGCTCAGTCAAAAGCATTCAATCATCCAAGGGCCTGGATTAGAAAGGAAAGTAAGGACAACACAGATGCACAGTGATGGATCATATAAGACTGGCCAGTGGGAACTTTTATTCAATCATTAAGACACCTGGAACAGTCAATTGGATTTAATCCATGGTTCAGATTGACTTGCTTACAGCAATCTGATCCATCATGGAGACATGACTGAGCTCAAAGGCATTGAAACTTTCTCCTTGATGCCTCTAAAAGTCACAGGCCAGGACACTCACCTGTCTTGGCTGAAAAATCAGAAAACTAAATAGACTGGATGTTGTTTATTGGTTTTGAGTCCTTTAAAAGACCGGTCCAATGCACAACCAAATTACCCAAAGAATTTTTCCTTCATCTTCACCTTCAAAATGGATATTTAAAAAGGCAAGGACACAGAAGGACAGAAGCAGGTAATAAGACCACTGTCAGTTACACTGAGAACTGCTCCCTTCTTCCTTTTTTGAGGGGGACCGGGGTTCAAACTAACAACCTTGCACTTGCCAGGCAGGCATTTGTGCCACGGAGCTATCTCCGCAGGTCCCCTTCTTTCTTAATGTACTGGGCTTCAATGAACACAGGAATTACTGTGAGATACACACTGATGAACACCATTTACTTTCATCTCCTTTGCTGTTTCCCCTCTCTTGTGTAGACCTGAGGTTGTTTATAGTTTCTAGGAGGAACCTGTCACTCTTTGGTGTTTTTGAAAGTTGTTTTCCATATCTGTGCTGCCTCTGATGTAATGCCTTCGGAGGGTTGAGAGCAGTGGAGCTCTCGTTATGGCCACAAGGAAGTTCCCAAGATGGGAAGCATGTTGAGGAGAAGCTACGCTTCCCGGTGGCGGTGGGTTCTCCAGCCTGACTGAGTCCTCAGGAGCTGTGGTGGTCATTTTTCCTCAGGGGGGCTAATTCTCTGGGTCCTTCCTAGTCTAAGTCATCTGGTGCAACACTTGCAAGTCTTTCCCTTCTTTGGGGACCAGTGAGGCTTTCAGGCCCCATTGCGGGCTTCTTATGACAGGGTGGCTCCAGCATTTCCAGCCAGAGCTGTGAGCAGAAATGGCCTGAGCTATTCCAGGCCAGACCACTTATTTACTGGTTCAAGATTCTCTGGTTTCACACTGCAGGCCACCTCATCAGCCTACAGCATGATCAGAGTCCTCTGCCGGGCAGAAATAGATGTGAACTGTGACATCCATGTGTGTGTGTGTGTGTGTGTGTGTGTGTGTGTGTGTGTGTGTGTGTTTGGCAGGGGGAGTCAAATTCTCTTATTTTACAAAACTAAAAGTTATTTTTTTTTTAAAAAGTAAGATAATTCTACTATTCCAGTAAGTCTATTTTTTCTTGTTTTCCTCTAGTTTTGCTTTTTGTTTTTGTTTTATGGGGTTCTTGTTTGTTTGTTTGTTTGTAACTAAGTTGCTTAGTTGCAGCACAGTATGGATACTGTTTTGTATTCTGGATTTTCAAACTTTAATTTGCTCAAGGCCTAGATTGTTTTATTCACCACAGTATCTCTCCTTTGCACATCATGTACAACTTAGCACACAGTAGGTGCTTAATAAATAATGACTAATATTAATATTTGATGACCTTAGTTTCCTCTTAGCATGATGAATAGTAGAAGAGACATATGAGTGGCCAGCAACTGTTAGCAATAGATTCAGGGCTCACGCTTGTCCACAGGCGGACATATTTTTAAAGAAATCTTTGTTTTGTTTTTCTTTAGTTCAGTATTAGATCCAAGAGCTCTTTCTGACTCTGTGGATGCTCAGTTTCCTAGTTGCTGTCAACCCTAAGCAGGGTTTTGGATTTGGAACTTAATAGCCACACCTGCTTCTTCATTCTAGACAAGGCAGGGGTTCTCACAGGGTCGCACAGTCTCTGAGAAGGAAGGCTGGAATTCCAACCTGCATTCGGAACACAAATTCTTAGCTCACTTGAGTATGTCTTCTGAGTTCCATTTCTAGCTTTTGGCACAAATCGACTTACTTCCAAAGTTTCAGTGACAGTCAGTAGCCTTTCAGGTCAGTTCTATGTACTGACTTGGGTCTTGCTTTTGTTTTATTTTTTAATTCTTCTCTTTTAGTCCTCATCCTTGTTCTTGTCCTTGTCCTAATCCTCCTCCTCCAGGTAGTTCTCCTCCTCCTGTTGCTTGTCTTCCTCCTCCTGCCTTAGCACCTCTCCCATACTCATGCCTGAGTACTTAAGACTTATTAATCTGTTGTCCAGGATCAATTCTAGGTCAATCTACTTATTCCAAAGCAGTCAGGAAGTCAAGGTCAATTTGGTCCGTATAACACGTGGTTTCTTTCAGCCAGAACACACCACTTTCCGTCTTCCTATTTGAAATTTAACCACCATTCTTTACTTCCTTTAGCTTAGCATGTGTAGATGGCTCTCAGAAAAATCCACACTTTCTGTCGTATTCTATTCACACAAAAACTTTGTCATAAAGAGGTTTATAATCTTTTAAACAGGAACCAAACAGGTATAACGTTTTAAAATCTTCAGCCGGGCATGGTGGCTCATGCTTGTAATCCCAGCACTTGGGAGGCTGAGGCAGGAGGATTGGTGCGAGTTGAAACCAGCCTGGGCTACAAAAGTGAGCTCAAGGCCAGCTTGAACTGCAGAGCGAGACCCTGTCTCAAAAAAACAAAAAAGAAAAAAAATTATCTGTCCAGACCCAAACCACATATCCAATCGCTATTTTAAAAGAGTAAAATTAATTATAACATCTTTTACTCAAATATTCTCATTTACATAAGTACTTAATATAAAATTTACTGGTCAGTATGCATTTTTTTTTTTTGTGGGACCGGGGTTCAAACTCACAACCTTGCACTTGCTAGGCAGGCACTTGTGCTACGGAGCTATCTCCCCAGCCCCCCAAGTACAAGGGCGTCCCTGGGTGGGCGTTTTTCATACTAACTACTTGAAATATTGTGTGTGTTTTACATTTGCAGCACATTTCAGGTTGGATTAAACATTTTAAGCTTAGTGGTCACATAGGCTAATAGCTACTACATTGGACAGTGTGAATCTAAAGCTCAAATCAGGGCATGAGATTCTTCTATTCAGTCTAGCAGTGTCTTCTCATAGCAATCAACATAAAAGCCAAATGTCTTCCCATGGCCTTTGCAACTCAATGTGAGCTGGACCCTGGCCACCCACCCAGCCTTATTCCCTCCACTCATTATGTTCCAGCCACAGGGACCTCATACTGTCCTCTGCACATGCAAATCTGCTGTTCTGTTGGGGATTTGCATTGATATTCCTTCCCAGAGAACATTCTCTCTTAAAATCTTTGCAGATTACCTGCCTTTTATTAATCAGAATTTAGCTGATTTCAACTTCCTCTGAGAGTCCTTCACCAGCTCTAAAGCTATAGTCATGTCAGCAACCCCACCCTTTCACCAAGTAACCAGCAGCCACAGGGCCCTGTTCTATTCTTCTTACAGCAACTACTGTTCTTTGAAGTTACCTTGTATGTATTAAGTGTGTCTGTATCTTGTTACTGGAAAGTAAGCTTTGGAGGTGAAGGACTCCTTTTTATCTTGTTTGGGGCAATAATCCTAGGACTAGAACAGCACCCTGTATGTATTAAGTATTGTGGAAATATTTGTTACTAAATTAATTAATCCCAGAGTTCCCTGTCAGGTCTTACAGCTGCTTGGATTTGAAACACCACTTTTATTATTGTATCCCTTATAGAAAATTCAACATCTGCTGGACTGAGTTTTCTGTTTGTTCATTTCCAAAAATTGAGAATTTTCAGAGGAAAGCCTTGATGGCCTGAATATCTTCCTGGCCTTTCTTGGTATACAGTGTAATTAGGGCTTACAAGAAAAAAAATTAACTATGGGACATATAATTTATAGGATTGTTTTTTAATATTCACTTTAAGAGCCCAGTGCAAAAGAGGGCAGGAAGTCTGTCTATACATTAGAGCAAGGAATATCTGAGGGCCTGGATCCCACATCAGTGTCTTGCACAAGTGTAGCTGAAGACCTAGAGCTATGGCAATGTCCTTCGCCTCTACAAGTTCAACTGGAAGTGTAAGCCCACGACAATGTCTCATGCAAGTCTGCATCAAAGATCTGCACTGGGAAGGCCCCAAGGTCAGGCAGAGGTGGAAGCTAGAAAGTCTGCATCAACAGGATGCAAGATCTGTGCCAGCTGGCTGAGGAATCTGCACTGGAACCAGGAAATGACACTCAAGGTAAGGACCAGAGCACTCCTAAAGAGAACCACAGTAGAAGTGATGACCTGAGCTCCTCTGATGATTTCAACAGCCAAGTCCATATCAGGATGGCCAGCATGACAAGCGTCTCCAGAAGAAACGGCACACTCCTTCCCCTTTGGTTCTCCTTTCATGATGTTGGCCACAGTCCACAGGGGGCCCTCCCCTCCCAGGGCCACACCGATTCATTTCAGCTGGTGTTATAAATGGACCGTTAATTACTCTGCCACAGCACAGGTCCTACTCACTTTCCTTTTCCCTCACTTAACTTCCCAAGTCATCTCTAAGGTAACACAGAACAGCCCATGTCTGCTGGCTGTCCTCAGGACTTCTACTGTCTATGTGAGCCACTCCGACCTCTTATTCACTTGAATTTTTTTTTTTTTTCAGTATCAGGGATGGAACTCATGACCTCAGGCTTTCCAGGCAGGTGCTTAAGCCACTGAGCTATCTCTCCAGCCCTAATGTTTAAAAAATCCTTTCTTTCTTTCTTTCTTTCTTTCTTTCTTTCTTGCTTGCTTGCTTTCATTCAAACAGGGTCTCAGTACATAGCTTGGACTTATAGTGATCCTTCTATCACAGCCTCCCCAGCACTGAAATTATAGGCATTTACTACCACAAGCAGTTTGAGAGGGGCACAGCTTGCCTGGGGTTCATGACGTGCGGTACCAGGGACTGCCTCCAGATCCTTGAATTTGCCAGTCAGGCACTCAGACTACTGAGGTATCTGCCCATTCCTGTCTCATTCCAATTTGGGCTTTCAGCATCTTCCTTTTTCCCCCTGCCCACCTGAACTCGTCCTTCTCCATTCATGTCTCTCTTGTGGCATCACCTGGAGTTTAAGGTTCATATGTCCAGGTTCACACCAAATAACAAACCTTGTTATCTATACACCCTTTGAGTTGAGAGTTACTCTTCTTTACCTTCTATTTGTAATTGGCAAAGCAGATACCATTACTTCCCCTCCAAAGTGTTGCTGTATTAAATGAGCTATTGCATGAAAATTATTTTGAAATATACTGGCCCAAGGTAAGTGGATAAGACAAATTAATTTTCATACCTCTCACTTTGCATCCTTCTGTCTGTATTCCCCCTCTTGCTTCTAATCTACCTTCCATCCTTTTTCCTCTTGGTGAGGATGATATGGGATAAAGTTGTCAAAATTATAGCTGTAGGCATGGTGAGAAGCCTAATTTGTCCCAGTGGGATGTGTGGTTTTTGGAAGAAAAGATTGGTTTGGATTCCAACTGTTATTTACTTGCTGTTTGACCTTGGGCGAATTATTTTGCTCCTCTGAACCTTGGGTGTTTTGTCTCTGTAATGAAAATAATAACATATATCTTTCTCAAAAGGCCACTGTCTGATGTTGCACGCGCGCGTGCACGCACACACACACACACATACCCTTAGATGCATACATATGTTTGATAGACTATAAATATCCATTCTATCTACTTTTAATAATTAACTACTAAAGAAGGAACACTATTTTTGAGATTTAATGCAATTTAATCTATAGGGAAAGACATTTTCCCTTTCTTGGGGGAAATTTGAGAGAATTTACAAAATCATGAAAGTTAATTGAGACCTCTGTGTCCATAAGGAGCCAAAGCCTTTTCTGGGAGGACACTAAGCCTTAGAAACGCATCTTCAGTTTTAAGTCTCTGCAGCCCCCTAGTGGCCATCGATTTCAGCAACTGCTTCATGGTAATTGACAAATTTCTGAGTTTATTTCCCTTTGAATAAGACCTACATAGAGAAATAAGGATAGAACAGTGAGTATAAGGGCTGGCATTTTAGTCTCTTTCACATTTTCAACAGAATACTATGTCTTAATAATAGCACGACAGCAAAACGCGATGAAAATCCAAAGCTATATGCACACATATACAGAAATTAACCTCCAAATCTTTTCTTTCTTTCTTTCTTTCTTTCTTTCTTTCTTTCTTTCTTTCTTTCTTTCTTTCTTTCTTTCTGTCTCTCTCTCTCTCTCTCTCTCTCTCTCTCTCTCTTTCTTTCTTCTTTCTGTCCCTTCTACCTGTCCTTGACCTAAAAAGGAGCATTCTTCCTTCTCTTTGGATCAGAGAAGTCCTTGCCTTTGAACTTGTAAAGCCAGTGTATCTTCTCTGAATTCCAGGCAGTGGCCAGGTGCTTGTCAAACTGTGAGTGACAAACAGTGGCAAACATAAAGCCACAGCAAGTGATTCTGGGAAGTGTTATCTTTCACTGTCAAGTCTTCCATTAGCCAAAAGGACTATCACAGTGCTGGAAAGACACCAGCTCCTGAGGAGCAGAGATCTCGTGAGGCTCCACCTCCTGCGGGTCAATGAGCACGTTACCGAGTGAGGACTGTCCCACCCCACGCTCTGCCTGATTCTGATCGTGTGCTTCTGTGACCTGTCAGTCTTTGAGCTCCAGGGAGGATCTTGCCTTTTTCTTAGCTCCTGGAGTTAGTGCAAGGTCTGACAATCAACCTTTCCGAAGAAAGAACTGAGGGATTTGTGTGAAAGACTGTAGTTCTGTCTGTCAACTCAGTGAGCTGCTTGCTAGAAACAGCCAGTAAGTCAGTCCTGTGGCGGCAGCTCCCTAGGGACCAAAGGAAATGAAGACCGGATGTGGAATTCGCATGGTACAAGTGAGGAGGGGGAAAGAAGCTGGATGTAATAACTGTCACTCCCAAGACAGTGAGCAACCATGTCTCATCGTGCCCTCCAGCTCAGTCACTGTCTCTCCTCAACCCGTTAATGGAGAAGTGCTGTATAGTACATGAGTAAGATCCCTGAGTCACCTTAGGGAATGACCCAGGGAATACCAAGCTGCCTGCAACTCAGTTTCTTTATCTGTAAAATTGAAACTAAATTATGTACAATGGGCTGGGGTAGTGTAGCTCCGCGAGCGTTTGCGTCAGTACACAGGAGACCGTCTGTTCAATCCTCAGCACCATACGTTTACCTTCCGGCCTGTAGAGGAGGTGGCATTCATTCAGACAGCATTCTGAAAAACCAGGTGACTGACAGCGGTCGGATATGTTATTTTTTGGAGCTGGAGAATAATTGTGAGAGACCTCAGCCAATCCTCGCTTCTGTCCCCTTCCCCGCCGCCAACTTTTCCTGGTGTGTGCGAGGCACTGTCAAAAGGTTCCCAGAAATGCGCTCAAATACCGGGAGCCAGGAGATTCTGTTTCAGGGCACAACACAAGCTGTTCCTGGACTGGCGATGTGGCGCTGCCACCCCGTCCCTCCTTTCTTAGCCTTGTCTCCTTTTATTCTGGAACCTGATTTTTAAAAATCAGAGCAATTTAATCTGCTAAACGAATAATTAGAGCGAGTGCTTGATTGCAACTTCCTACTTCAGTTCTCCCATTCTAATCCAGCTTCTGTTCACACAGCAGCTTAAAAAGGGCAAAGGTCTAGAGGAACAGGGACCGCGGAGATAGCTCAGGGGTGCACGTGCCTGGCTGGCAAGTGCAAGGTTCTGAGTTCGATCCCCGGTTCCGCAAAGAAAGAAAGAATGAATGAACGAATCTGGAGGAAGAAGGAGACTTACAGAGAAGGGAGGAAGGGAAGGGCGGGCGCAGGCAGTGCTTTTCTCAATGAATATCGAAGCCTCTGCAGATTTGCATAGCAGCCGATCTCGCTGCACCATTGGTTGACGGGCGCAGGCGGGGCGGGGCAGGCCTGCTCCGGTCGCGCAGCGGCAAGGAGTGGGAGTGCGAGCCCCGCCCCCGCCGCGTCCCCGCCCCCTCCTGGCGCGCGCTCGCGGCTCTGCCAGCTGCAAGTGGCGGGCGCTTGGGCAGATGCGATCCAGCGGCTCCCGGGGCGGCAGCGGCGGTGGCAGCTGGCAACCTCCTTTGCCGCTCTCCGGGGGGTCGCGGGGTACCGGGACATCTTCCCACCGCCTTATGGCCGAAGACCCGAAGCCACCGGCGCAGAGATAGGTGAGGAGAGGGCAAGATCGTGGCTTCCCTGCCCTGAATGCTTTCCCTCTGCCGCTGCCTCCGGGCCGGCCCTGGCGGCTGCGAAAGAACTCCTAGGAGCCCGAACACGGGCGACCGCAAGGACGTTGCAAACTTGCACTCTGGCGGCTGCCAGAGCCTCCATTCCGCAGCACCGAGGCTCGCATTCACGCCCAGAAGTTCAAGGGGCAGTGCGGTCCCAAGACGTCCTGCAGCGAAGGTCGCTTGAGGGGTCGCTAGAAAGCAGCCCCTTTTCGCGATTCTTGCTGGGGAAAGGAGATCGGAGGAGCCCAAAGGAACAGCAGAAGGGTGGCCAGGACAGCGGGCACCTGCCTGGAGCCCCAGCTCCCAGCCTGGAAAGTTGCGGAGGACTGGAGGCGGCCTGGAGAACGAACAGACCCCAGCTCCGGCCGCGGGGGGCAGGAGAGGACAGCACCCAGTTGCACCTCCCTCTAGCGTAGTAGTTTCTCGTTGGAGAGCTCAGAGAGCTACAAACGGGGGCGCGGTACTCGGCTGGGTGAGCGAGAGACAAGAGTCCAGCTGTTGATCCCAGAGAGCTTAAGGGTCTCCGGACTCACACCTGGCTTCCAGCTCGGACTTATTCAGACCTCAACTAGGGTAAACATAGAGAATCAAGCGCGCACACAGTGCCCCGGGGACAGGTGGAAGGAGCCCTTAAGGACCAAGGACTATTTGCAACCCCTTCTCGTTTGGGGGAAAGCTAAGGGTAAGGGTGAGGCTGAGCCCGGGAGAGTTCCAGACTAGTACAAACAGCCCTCCCCGTCGGGATGGAAACCTTCGGGATCCTGTGGCTCGTGCCCCTAGTGTTAGCGGTAACCTCGGGTTCCGGAGCATCGCCTGGCCATCGCGCGGGGTCACAGGCCATAGTGCCGCCGCCGCTGCAGCCCCGGGAGCCGCTCAGCTACTCGCGCCTGCAGAGGAAGAGTCTGGCGGTGGACTTCGTGGTGCCCTCGCTCTTCCGCGTCTACGCTCGCGAGCTGCTGCTGCCGCCGCCATCGCCCTCAGAGCCGAGCGCCGGTCGGCCTGAGGCGCGTGGCTGGCTGGCCCTTGACTGTGCACCGCTGCTCAGGTTGCTGGGGCAGCTGCCTGGGGTCTCCTGGGCAGCCGGCGACACTTCGCCTTCTCCGGCCTCGGCGCCGACGCTGTCCAGGGTGCTGAAGGGCGGCTCAGTTCGCAAACTGCGGCGCGCCAAGCAGCTGGTGCTGGAGCTGGGCGAAGAGGTGATCCTTGAAGGCTGCCTTGGGCCCCCAGAAGCAGCAGCTGTGGGACTGCTCCAGTTCAACCTCAGCGAGCTGTTCAGCTGGTGGATTCACCACGGCGAAGGGCGGCTGAGAATCCGCCTGATGCCCGAGAAGAAGGCGTCAGAAGTGGGGAGAGAAGGAAGGCTGTCTGCGGCCATCCGTGCCTCCCAGCCCCGCCTTCTCTTCCAGATCTACCGGACCGGTGAGCAGCTTCTGCTAGAGAGTGTTGGGATTTGCATTTTTACTTACATGGATTTACAACCACTGTTTGTTAACCAGCCCCTTCTCTTACACTCCTTTCCAAAACCACTGCTTCTTAAGCCCGTTTCTTCATTCCTCAAGTTAGATCGAATTCTTATTTTGTCTGTGATTGTGGTCAACATCACCCTCCAAGGGCCTCCTTTTCTTTATAGCAACCAAGTTGGGCGGGGGAAGTTTCCTACTTTTAGCAGGAAACTTCCTTCTATTACTGACTTACAAGGACCCAAACCATAAGTGTATTCCTTCTTTTCTGGCCTCTAGAGTGGTCGAAAGGTTCCCATTACTTTTCAGCTCCAACTTAGTACAGTACTAGATAAAACTATTTGCCCTCCTCCCTCTCCCTTGTTCCTCCTCCTGGCCACCACATATTTGGAGAATGAAGTCTAATTTCTCAGGGAATACATAGAACTCCTCTTGATATTGAGTCCTGCTGGATTGATTGCAGCTCCTTCCCCAATGCTGGGTTGGCAGGAAGTGCCTCTTCTTTTCTTGATCCATTCTGCTACCCTCTTCCACGTCTTGTCTTCTTTGCATGCAGATTCTCATTCTTCTCAGAGGTCTTGGGAGAGCCCCAGAGGACTTACTGAACAAGGGACAGGAAGAAGGCTGTGGGAAGGAAGAAAGTTGTAAAAAATTATCTGCTTTGGGGCAGTGGCTCTAATGCCAGGGGAGAAATAATAGTTTCTGTCCCGGGTTTTCTTTCCCTTCTCTCCTCTTCCTTCTGCCTCCTCTTCTCAGCTTGTACATCTGCGAGAGTAGCTCTTGGTGATAGTCTCTGGCAGGCCTGTTTTGCTGCAGATCTTTCAGCTGGAGATGCCTGAAATGAGGTTTCTTTTTCACTTACTCCCTCATTTCTTGTCATATTCGCTGAGTTGGGGGCACATATTTCTTCTCATTGTATCCTTTTGCTGGAAAACCAGGTGGATTTGAATGGATGTTTCTCTTGTAAGACTGCTGGGAAGGACTTGTGAATAAAACATACAATGTAAATGAATGAGAGGAGCACATAAGAGAAGTCATGTTTTTTTAAAAAGCCTACAGTAATTCCATTGAGCAAACCCAGCTTCTATTCTATCATTCTCATCATCAGAAATAAATGAAATTCTTATGCTCCACTGGTTACTAATGTCTAATATTAATTGGATAGGAAGCATTGAAAAATGTCCATTGTAGAGCTACAAGTATCTCCCATGCTTGTTCCAACACACACATACTCCTACACGCATTTGAGACTCTTGTGCAGCAGAAATACTGAGAAGCAGATGTTCCCTAGTCATCGCACAGAAAATATGCTAGTGTGGAATCTCTGAGGAAAACAGTGTGGATGCATATTTCAGCGCTGGCATTCGTGGCATTGGCACTTAAAATGACCCCTTGTGATCATGCTGAATTTATATACTAAAGACAGGGTCTGATGAGTTTGATAGTGCCTTCAGAGAACAGAGATGGGAGATTGATCATTGTCCTACAAGGGGTAGTTCTGTAATGAACAACTGGGCTTTAATGTCATGTGGCTTCTGCGGTTTACACAGGAAACATTCTCTTTTAGTATCTGACATTTTTGTAGTGAATATAAAAGTCACTTCTCTGCAGATTCAGATTTTCTTCCACTTGTATGTCTTTGAGCACTTCTGGAGTTATCCATTACCTTGTTCAATGACCGTAAGACCCAACACAGTCAACTATGGTCACGTGCAGGTGACAGACAAAAAATGTCTTTTCTGTATCCCCAAACTTGCCATTTATAAGCAGGCAGATTACAGGAAGCTACCATCACAAGCATAATGCATTTGAAATGTGTACTACTCCAGCCAAGTTCTCCATGGGGACTTGAAGCTGCGGAGTGGGGGAGCTTCATGTAGAAAGAAGTGTCTTCCAAGAGCTGCTCTGCTATTGGCTGTAGGGAAATCATGACCATCCAAGTCCTCCTTGTTTGCACAGTCCATTGGCATCTGGACCGAGCTCTTATGCATCATTTGACACATCTAGTAATGCTGTTTTCAGAAAGAGCCAGGATTCTGACATTAAAAGGCCAGAAATTTTGGCCAAGCATTTTTTTCAACAAGATTGGGATCAAATGATTATTGATGGGATCAAACACGACACTAAGTGTAACTAGATGAGCTCCCCATGACCCCAAGAGAGACAGGCAGCTTATTGAAAATCACTTCAGCCCTTGTGGCTATCACACTTGGAACAGGCCGGCTTCTGCTGTCTCAGAGGACATGTGCTATCTGCAGTTAGGCAGCTGGCCTTGTAGGGCTGGCCTCTTGCTTCACTGATGCCCTTCCACCTCATTCAAATACAGCCTCCATTGCAGAACTTTCCATGGAACAGACATGCCCTACTACAGTATGTTCCACATTTGGGGCAACATATATATGACTGTCATTTCATTCATTTTCTTATATGAATATTCAAGGTTAAATTCTGCCTCTTGGATTGATTTTGCTACGTATCATCTTTAGGGAGATGGAGATATTCTTTTTATATTGGCTTTAATTTATAGATAAGCTACAAAACTCTTCTGTGGCATAGGATCTTCATTATACAAAGTGAATGTGGGCAAAACTCAGCTGTTTTTTTCTTGATTCTTCCCAAGGGGCTGGCAGTCTAATCTAGAACAATCATGCTGATGGGGCTCTTTGTGGGGAACAAAGAAGGGGATGGTTGTTCTGCCATCCCTTGTAGAGAGCAGCCTGCAGCAGTCCATTTGTCTCAGACTGAAATAGCTCCCTAAAGTTGAGTAGGACCATTACTGAGGATGTGGCAAAGTGGAAAGGCACCCAGTTAGAATAAAGGAAAACCATTGTATTGCTTGTGGCATTGGGTTGTCTGAAAGGACAAAAGAATGTCTAAAAGGCCTTCTGTTGAACGGCATGCATGTAGTTGTCCTGTTAAGTTTGCTGTGAATTGACAAATAGGATAAGCACTTCTATATCTGCAGCAGCTCCCTGAGCATATATTCAAAGCAATGGCAGAGAAGCAGCTGCAAGGAGTGTATGGATGGTGATGTACCATTCCTATGCAGCCCACATTATACAAAAGATGTCTGCCCAAAGGCTAGCACATTTCCCATTCGTCTGCTTTATGTCCTGGTTTGATGTTTTGAAATACTGCTTCCACCACCTCCCAGGCAGAGGTCTAGAGGATGTCATGGGGTGGGAGGGGCTGTTTTCCTCTAAGCACTCACTCCCCACTGCAAGAAGGAGGGTAGGTAACTTAAGATTTTCCTTACACGAGGGGGTCTGGGCAGCTCAGAGTAGATGTATGCAATGCAATATGCAGGAAGCTTCACCTCATGTATCTGCTGGTGCCTTCCCATTTCATTTCTAGAGAAGGCAGAGAAAGTAGGGGAAGATATAGAGCAAATGGAAACTCCCAGAAGGGATATCAGTTATTGGAGGTGAATTGGGAGACTTGGAGCTAATCCAGAGAAGAACATAGAGCTGATTTAAGAGTTGAAGGGACTGATTTATGATGAAAGATGAAAAGAATTAAATATATATGGCTGAGCTAAGTGGTAATGAAGGGAAAGCCATGGCAACAATCTACAAATCTCTGAGGAGGGAGACTGGCAGCGAAGGAGAGGAGTTATTTAGTGTGGTCCACGGAAGTAATAAGATGATCCTTGCAAAAGGAAACTTCGAGCTAGATACCAAGGAAGCTTATTTTCTGAAACTGATATTCCTCTGACGATGGGATGGAATTCTAAGGGAGCAGGGAGGCGGGTGAGATGTGGGTCAGACAAGCCAGATCATTCATAATTAAAATGTTCTATATTTTTAAGTGCCAAGAAGCCATACCAAGCAGGAGAACTGGGATAGCAGTGGAGGAGGAATCAGGATCATTCTGGATATAATTTGAAAGTCTTTGAGCACTTGTGTTTCCTGGGACAAAGCAATGTATCTTGGAAGTTTGTGGGAAGTGGAAGAATATTGTAAGCAGCTAGGCATAGTAACAAACAGCACCAGGATCCTGGGAAACTGAGGCAGGAGGATTGCAAGTTTGAGCCCAGCCTGGACGGTTTAGTGACATAGTAAGATCTTGCCCCCCAAAAATAAAATGAAATAAAAATAAATAAATAAATAAATAAGGCTAGGCTATAGCTCAGTGTGAAAACTCTGGGTTAAATTCTCAGCGCTCCTCCCAAGTTAAAAGAATGTTGTTAGTAAAAATAGTTTGAAATTACTGGACTTACCCTTCTGTACCCCTAGATTAAGCGTAGAGTTCTTCTGTGGGATATGAACTGAACATCTACTGTGTGTGTGTTTGTGTCGGAGGTGCACTCACCTGAGAATCCAGAGACTAAGGTACAGGTGTGGATTAGGAGTGAGTCCTTGGGCAGGGCAGGAGACCAAGTATGTGTTGAAAAGATGAGGTCACTTTTAGACTTGGTATACTCCAACTAATTACTTGAAAATTCTTTGAAGTGTTGACAGGACCGTTGGCTATTAGAATGATGAAATTCATCCACATCCAATTTAACATTTCACAAGTCTATTAATGAGGAAAAAGATCTATGAGGGGGGTGTGTGACCAGTGCAGGAGGGGAATGTTATCATTAACAAAAATGAACATCTTCATAAGAAAGTTGGTTGGCTGAAGTGCAGGAGTGATCAGTCAAAGGGAAGAAGGAGGGGAGAGGGAAAATCAGATCAGCAGAGGCTGTACGCTGCTGCCCCTTGCTTCATGGGGAGTGGGCCAGCCTGACTCTTGAAGGACGTCTTGTCCTTGTCCTTGTCTTCTTTTATAACCACTGTTAATGTCCTGCTACAAATGTAAGGACTTCCACAATTTACAAAACAATTTCACATTTATCACTTTTATTAATCCTACAATAGGGAAATTTTCTGCTCTTTTTTTTTTTTTTTTTATAAGTAAAGTCACTGGAATCTAGTTATTTGATAACACTTCTTCCAAGGCCATGACAGTACAAAGCAGCAAACCTGGAGACTTTCACTTTTGTGTCGATAGATTATGAGATGCTAGAACAACTAACACATAGCCAGGTGAAACATTTTTGTTATGCTTCTCAGAAGATCTTGCTGCAAATAGTTGATAGTCAGCATCCATGGCTTCAAAAAGTTCCCTAATGTCTTTGAGATCCAGTTGCATTGTTGCAAAAATTGAGTAGCCATAGCTCCTAAGCATTTCAGAATGGAGGTAGGAATGATTCAAAGTGTCATCATGGAAATTAAATCAGAAGATGTGTGTGGATCTTTAGCATGAGGCCGATTAATGATGAATCGATCCATCTGTGTGAAGTGCTGTGGCTTTTCTTATAGCAGCAGCACTCCAAGGTCTAGTCAGAAAGCTGCACATGCTACATTTTGGTCTATGTGAATGGTACCATCTGGAGTTGTACAAGCTCTGTGCGTGGCTGCATAAGATGACCTTGGCAATGGTACTTGGTGCTGTGTTTTCCCCATGCAATTAATGTTTCACTGTCAAGACATGCACGGTAGGATCCATCGGAGGGGAAGGGGATGGCCGCGGCGGTAGTTTCTGTTTCCTCACCTTTTTTCCCCAGAAATATGGAAGAGAAGCAAGAATGAGAAATAGTGTTTTATTCATGTCTATAAACATACATCTTTGGTGCTGGGGAGATAGCTCAGGGGCACAAGTGCCTGCCTGGCAAGTTTAAGGTCCTGAGTTTGATCTCAGGTTCCACCAAAAAAAAAAAAAAAAATCCTCATAGATGTTTTATCCTTGGACTCACTCCAAAGATTCAAGCAGCATATTGACCATCCAAACATTTTGTTTTTCCCACAGAAAGAGACTAAGCATTAAGCTTTATGGAAGCTAATACTGAGGAAGAGGCAGATATACTGCAGAGCAGTCTTCAGATGGTGGAACTTCCTTAACTCAGTGATTTGTCCAAGCCTGCATGCCCTGGGAGGTTCTGGACTACTGGTCTCTAGTAACTCCTTTATTTTAATTAGCAGAAGCTATGCCCTTCCCTTCCATGTCTACTTCCACCATTCCTTGTCAAAGAAGAGATGTAAAATCTCAACTGGTTACAGGAGCCCATTAGTATCAGTTCATCCACTGATGATCTACAGAATCATATAACCCAGGAACTTGGCAGGGGCTTCCTCAGGAAGGTATCTCAACTAGAAAAGACTGGTAAGCATCCATACAGCATTAAGTAGGTGATGGCTTTTTGGTCCATAGCTAAACTATTTCCTAAAAGATGCACATGGACATAATTTATGTCTGGGAGTAGATAGGGAATGGGGCAAGGTAGAGAGGATGTCAGTGGGTACAGAGGTCACATGGAAAGAGCTAAGAAGTAAGGTACCAAGGTGTGCTGCGAATGCTTTGCTCTTTGGAGCTGTTGTATTGTCCCCCAGTCCATGAAGTGGCCATTCTTTCTTAATCATGAAATGACGCAGCTCAAGGGAAGTGCATTTAAAGGAGAGTATTGAATTCATGATAAAATAGTGAGAGAGTGGGAAGCATGCCCCAGCAGCATTTTTGGTGAGGTAAATTTTTGAAGACAACTTGTTTCCCCTTTAGGCAATTTGTAAATGAATTTCCCAATTGTCTATTCTCAGCTTGTGTCCTTTCCCAGGGAAATTCTATCAGATCCACTTGCTAATATATTGGACATGTTCCAGAAAGTGGGACATCCCAGAACACGGCAGGAGAGCTTTCTTGGGACAGATTCATTCAATCACTTGGCTGATTAAGTTTTTGCTCCTTTCACCTGACCTTTCTGGCTGAATACCAACAGGTACAGGGAGAGAGAGAGGCAATAGAATTCCTTCGAGGAAGTAAAAGGCCAAAGAGAAGGTATGGAAAGTATTTGAGCTCAGAAGATAAATAAAATGTAGATTGGCTGAAAGAAATTAGTCCATAATCCAAAGAAAACTACAAACACAATTTAAACCATTGGTTCTTCTTTTTATTCACATTTCATTAGAATATGTATTCATAGGGTGGGAGGGCTGGGAGTAGAAGAGACTCAGCCCAGAGAATTAAGGTGAGTGTTCTGTAGTAGAGAGAACTCTATGTTTGGAGCTCAAGGAGTTGGACTCTATTATAGGATTTGTCTTTTATTCGCATTCCTTTGAAACATGATGACTTTCTGGGTCATTGTTCTTAAGGAGATAGTACAGAACTTGTCTCAGTTACCTCATCAAGTTTTTTTGAGCATCGTATGAGATGACCTATGTGGAAACTCCAGCTTGGATGATTCTAAAATAAACATATAAGGCATCAGAAAAAATGAAGCAGACAACAAAAAGCGCTGAGACTTGGGCTATTTCCATCCATGTTTTCAGCAAACTTCTGGCATTTGAAGCAGCAGTAGAGGTCCCAGACTTTGGAGCAGGTTTGGGATTCAGCAACGGCTTAGCATCCTTGAAAGAGGGTCATATGTATTCTCCACAGATTCTCAGAATGGTGTCCTTGACTTGAAGTCATATTTCCCAATTCTAGACTATTGCAACAGTGAGTACATGTCATAGTAGAACACAACAACCTTATTTTTAACAACAGAATATGATTTTTTTTTAAATTGAAGGTTGATAAATACAATAAAATACATTGAGAGTTCACAGCTTGGTTGTACATTATGAACTTCGTATAGATGGAATCATACTCTATGCCTTTTTTGTGTCTAGCTTCTTTTACTGAGTGTGATTTCTGTCAAATTCATCCATACTGGTGTTGTGTACAGCAGTGTTTTTTTCTCAGTGCTGTGTGATATTCCTTTTTTTTTTTTTTTACCATGGATTGAACTCATGCCCTTGCACTTGCCAGGCAAGAGCTTGTTCTACTGAGCTATCTCCCCAGCCTCCATGATATTCCTTTGTCTGAACATACACTCTTTCTTTATTAATTTTCTTCTTTTTTTATTCCTGTGAAAGAGTTGGGTCGCTGGTAGAGTCCAAAGTAAACTCCTTCCAAAGTCATACAAACAATTCTTTGCATATCTGGCAATGGGCCCACCTCTTTATCAGTTAGTGCACCACACACATTTTTTTTTTCACAAATGAGGAAAATTACTGCCCAACACACAGGGTAATTGTGAGAATTAAATGAGATAAAGCTTGTAAAAGATTCTAACATGTGGTCAGTGTTCAACAAGTTTTAGTTTTCTCTCCAGCTCTGGATTAGTTATTTTTGCCTTGGTGTCAAAAATAGGTGCTACTGCCGGGCGTGGTGGCGCACGCCTGTAATCTCAGCACTCAGGAGGCTGAGGCAGGAGGATTGGTGCGAGTTCGAGACCAGCCTGGGCTACAAAAGTGAGCTCAGGACCAGCCTCAACTGCATAGCAAGACCCTGTCTCAAAAAGACAAAAAAAAAAAAAGGTGCTACAGGAAAGTCTTCCTAAAGAAAAGAAAGGAAGCTTTGGCAAGTGAGGTCATTGTCCCAACAGGGTGCAAGCAACAGCAAAGGATGTTGTAAGTTGTGTGGAATAAGTGTTAGTAAACAACTTTATTGTTGCATAACTTTTAGTACAAACATTTTATACAGTTTATATATAGCTTAAAATGAAGAGAAACAAGCTATTCAATTAATCAATAATTTTTAAACCTCTTGTTTTTATAGTAAGGTCAGTGAAAAAAGAATAGTTTCTTCCCATCTCGTAGATGGACCAGAAAATGTTGGACAGAAACACAGCTCTATTTGCACTCAGAGAACAAAAAGTGA
Organism: Myocastor coypus; assembly: GCA_004027025.1. Classification (NCBI taxonomy): domain Eukaryota; kingdom Metazoa; phylum Chordata; class Mammalia; order Rodentia; family Myocastoridae; genus Myocastor; species Myocastor coypus. Next base: position 90,179 of record PVJA010001536.1, read on the forward strand.
GAATAAATTTGGGACGCTGGTACACACTTGTAATCCCAGTAGTCTGGGAGGCTGAGGCAGCAGGATTGCAAGTTATGAGCCTATGCTGGGCAACTTAGCAATTTAGGGACTCTGTGAGACTCTGAGTAGATAACTAAGTAGAGGGCTGGGAATGTCTTGGGCTCAATACCCAGCGCTATCCAGTGCTGCATAGAGGGAGAAAAGGACAGAAGGGGAGGGGAGATGGAAAGGAAGATGGAGAGAAGGGAAGGGCAGAGGAATGGGAAGGAGAAGGAAGAAAAGGGATGACAAGAAGAGGAAGAGAAAGAGAGAGGAAGGGAGGGAGAAGGAGACAGAAGGCAAGAAGGGAAAGGACAGAGGGGAGAGGAGAAGGAGAAGGGGGGAGAAAGGAAGGAAGGAGAGGGGGAGAGGGAGAACGAATAGGGTTACAAGTGGAAAGATTGAGAGGAATTGCATATGAGGCCACCCAAGGAAATGAAAACCAAGAATTATCTTCTGGGCACTGAGATGCATAAATATAGAAAAAAAAAAAAATCAAAACAGTGATAAAGAATGAGGTGAGAGGATGGGAAATGCTTGGCTATTTTTATCCTAGAATGGTTCTGACCTAGTGCTAAAATATGCATTCTGAATTTATGTGAAGTATAATTCATAGACAGTAAGATGTTTCATTTAACTATATAGTTTGATTTGATAAATGCATGCGCTTGTGTAATCACCAGCCTAATTGGGATATAAAACATTTTTGTCAACCCCACAAAAGATTTGCTCCCACATTTTGCAAGGAACTAACTGCCCTTTCTGCTCCAGGAAAGTTCTGGTTTGATGTCTATCTCAGTGGATTAGTTTGTCTGTTCCAGAGCTTTATGAAAACAGGGCCGCATAGTATACTCTTGTGTTTGTTTCTTTTTCGTTTCCCTTTGAGCAATGCCTTTGGGGTTTGTCTGTGCTGCTTTATGTATTGGCACTTTCCTTTTTATTACTGACAGCTATTTTACTGTATGAATATATAGGCGTTTGTCTATCCAGCCATCACTTGATGGATAGTTCTAGTTTTGCGATTTCATGAACTAGGTGACTACAAACATTCTTTTGCACAAGTTGTATACACAGTGCATACACACAGTCATTTTACATCCATTGTAGAATTGGTGGATCATACGTTAAACGTATTTGTAACTTTATTTAAACAAAAATTTGTTTCTTAAGGTGGTTTCACCACGGTACACTCATTCCAATGCAGGAGGAGAGTTCTACTTGTTCTGTGTTCTCAAAAACAGTTTGTAGTGCCAACATGCTCTGGCATCTCTTTGCACCTTTACTTTGCATTTCTTTTGTATAGACTGACTAACGTCACATAATCAACCACACCAAATTTAGTGGCTTCATTTATTTTTCATAGTTGGGATTCTGGGAACAGATCGGTGGAATAATTTTGCTTCAAATCCTTTCTGAGAACGCCCTCAATACAGATGAGGATGCAGTCACTTTGAAGCTTGACTGAGGTACAGGGTCCAGGGACAAGACTGCCGCTCACAGGAAGAGCCAGCCAGGGCTGGCGGTGGGAGCCACATCTCAGCTCTTCCTGGGAAGGGGTGCTGCAGCACCCTTGCTGTGATGCCTGGCTTCCCTTGCAGCAGGCACGTGGATTCTTCTCTTTATTTTTGTAGCTGTGATGAGCTTCATTGTTTGATTTTCAAGTGTTGCATGAGCTTCATCCTGCCAGGATAAACCTCACTTGGGCATTACGAATTATTCTTTTTCTGCATCTCTTTCTTCTGTTACCTCCACCCTGCTGCAATTACTTAGTATATTTTTCCAGTTTCTGTCTCTTTCACCCCTCTGACTTCTTAAAATTTTTTTTTTTTTTTTGTTATTGTCTTTCAACAGTCTGGTTAATGATGTGCACTGATGTGTGGTTTCCTTAGTGTTCTTACTGCTTAGGATTTCTTCTGACTCTTGATTCTAGAGATTAATATTTTTATCATATTTAGGAAATTTTCAAAATTTTTCTCCTCCTCCTTCCTAGGAATACAATTTTAATTATGCTCTACTACACAGTGTGTTCCTACATCTTATTAAGCATATGTTCATTTTTTCAAAACTTGTTTTCTCTGTATTTGTCTGGATAGTTTTTATTGCTTATTTTGAAGTTCACCTCTTCTTCTTCAATAGTGCATAATCTCACGATGTATCAGCCCTTGAAATGAATCTGTACTTTAGATATTATGTTTTTCAGGCCTAGAGTTTATTTTTACTTTTATTGCTTTTCTCATTACATTTATGTATTTCTCTGAGTCCTTAGACATATTTATAATAGCATTTTTAAAGTTCCCTCAGCTAATTATATTACTTCTGTCATTTGTATGTCTGTTAAGGTTGGTCAATATTTCTCTTGGCTATAGGTCATATTTTCCTATTTCTTTGCACACCTGGTAATTTTGTATCTATCTTGTGCACTGTGAATATTTCATTACTGAGTGTGAGGACTTTGTTGCCTTCACTTAAGGACTACTAAAGTTATTTTTAAAAGCAAAGTTACATGCCCTTCAATTTGACTCTTTCAAGAATGATTGCTTAGCTTTGTTAAATGAGTTTCAAGAAGCTTTGTTTATGGATACTTTATTTTTTTAAAAAAAACCTTATTTATGTTGAGGCCAGCTCAGCCTGCCCTGGGGGTGGGGCTGGCACAACATGTGGTGCAGTTGCCTAAACTTTCCTAAGCAGGCACTTTAGACCACTGACCTATCTCGCCAGTCCCTGTATATGGTTACTTTAGGTCAACTCTTTTTTTTTTTTTGCTTGCTTGGGCTGCCTTAAGGGTGGGTCAGGTAAGGCTCATGGAGCCAGGGACTGAATCCTGGTTCCTTGGGCCTGACTGTGTTTGCCCGAGCAGGAGCTTAAACAACTGAGCTAAACTGCAGGCCCCACTGAAAGATTTTTTTTTTTTTTTTTTTTTTTTTTTACTCTACTCTTAAAGCTTGGCCCTTCTTGAATCTCCACTGAATGCTTAGGTGTCCACTGAAATCTGTCCACTCTGGTTATTAGACACCTAAATATTTCCTAACTCTGTAAATAGTCCAATCATAAATTGTTTTTGGTAACTATTCTTTGCTCAGACTTAGGGACACTCACCTTGTAAATGTGTAACTTAATATTCAGTCCAGTTTTCCACGTGTTTGTAACAGGACTAATCCAGACCTAGCTTTTGCTTTGTGGCTGAGAGTTTATATAGTGAACTTTAAGATCCTGGTCATATTGGCTTGTGTTCTGATATACCATATAGATTTATGTGAAAGATGTCTACACAAGGAAAACACTTTTTATAGGTATCTGTAAGTTCACAGTTTTGCTCAAAAATATTAGATATTGGTTTTATTTTATTTAACTGAGAATTTACAAATTTGAATGAAGTATATTCTCTTCTTCCTGGAAGAATTTCACAAAGAAGTTAAGGAGAAAAGCAGACATGGCATGACAATAATTAACTCCAATAAAAGGAATCTTTTAGTATTTCATTTTTTATTACTTTTAATAAGAAATAATATTGACAGTTTCAAAACACATTACTAGGACAGCCACAATAATTGATACAATGCATATTGTCTTCATAGTAGTTGTTCAGAGTACAAGATGCAGATATGATAACTCTTCTAAACACTATTGGTACAAATACTTCTTCTCATTGAACTAAGAGAAAGTAGTTATATACATAGAGCAATATTCCATAATAATAATGGTTTATTGGCAGAACTGGCAATATCAGAAGGTGTTGACTTGAGCCTTTCACAGCTCAGCATACTAATATGGCTTTACTTTTTATGACTTGTGATTAAATTTTTCTGCTGGGTGGTTAACACCAAGTTGAAGCAAGACCTATATAACAAAACATGTAATTTTTATATCTGGCAAGGTCAGTCAAATTCCCTCAGGATTTATCTTAAAATCATCTACAGTGTTTTGTAAAACTTTTGTCAGTGTCAGCTGTCTGGATGAGTCATGGCCGTTGCTTGCCGAGTTTGGTTTCTGTGAAAGCCTGAGAGAATGTTTTTCCTTAGGCACACTATACATCACTGATCCCTTTCCCCTGTAGCCCCATAATCTCCTTGAATAGAAAATCTAGGACACCACTGAATTATAGGATGTTACAATACAGGGTCTCATATGTCCTGAGTTCTCACTGACCTTAAAGGGCTAGGGCCGAAATATTGACTATCTTTGTAGCTCTTCTTTTTTCTTTAATTATTGGTCTGCAAACATAGGTTCTTAACCCTCTAGAAGAGAAGCTTAGTGGTACTGTAACATAAGTACCTGAACTTATCATCACTGTCTTTCTAAATATTAAATGCCTTAGACTTAACATGGAACCAATATTTTCCATCAGTCATTGATATTCTAATAAATCTCTATAAAATGTGATTTAAAACACTGTTACACATTTTTTACACAGAAATTTAGAAATCTAAGCATATACAAAATTATAGCAGGTCAGAGCTATGGCATTTTTAATAAAATGAATCTTTGAATGCTACAAAGATGGTCCAGGCAGTTATCGCATTTCAGTGAAGGATTTGAGAGAGGGGGTGATGATGGGTAGACTTATTCCATGTATCTAGATTTTAAAACCCAAGCCTGGAATGACAGATGAACTGTATTTGTTCAGTGTTTGTTGAGACAGGAGATATATCCCTTAGACAGGAAATTATGGCTCTGGAAGAGGTGATCTGAGAACAGGGTGGAAACATGGTATTTTTACTGGGAAAAGAAAAGTATAGAGGGCTTTCCAACAGGGGGCAATGACACAATACACTGCTCTGAGTAGGAACAATTGTTTACAACAATCAACCTTTCTAATGTCGTGACCCCGCAATACAGTTACTCATGTTGTGGTGACCCCAAACCAAAAAATAATTTTGGTGGCTACTTCAAAACTGTAATTTTGCTACAGTTATGATTTGGAATGTAAATACCTGATATGCATTATATATTCGTTCGACCCTCGCCAGGGTCGCGACCCACAGGTTGAGAACCGCTGGTTTAGAAAGAGGAAGGGAGAGGTGAGAGAAGAGACAGAGACAGCCAGGTAGATCAGACAACTCTGTGTGTGTGTGTGTGTGTGTGTGTGTGTGAGAGAGAGAGAGAGAGAGAGAGAGAGAGAGAGAGAGAAACTAGAACAGAAAGGTGTAAGGAACATTGAGGTATTTGAAGATGGATGGTGGGTCAGATATTTTAAACTAGACATAATGATGATTTATTTTGTTGGAATTTGTATTTGGTGCTCAAGAAATCAGAAAGTATTGTATTTTGAGCTGGAGGTAGATATTGATTGTACAGTGACTGTAGATCCTTTAGAAAATGTATTTTCCCAGTGAACCTCAGGTTTGGATCACAGAAAGGGCTGATGCTGGACTGGAAACTGTTGCACTGCTTTGGCAGTGAGTGGTTGCAGCCAGACCCAGGATGGCTTAAATAAGTGGAAAAACGAACAAGACGGAGTCAAAAGTCTAAGGTTTTGAACTGGGGCTCTTGAAGAGTTGTGGTATTGCTGATAAAGAAGGTAACTGGGAGAGGATGTGGTGTAGGAGGACAGCGGTTGGCTTAACAGTTACTTTGGCATCCATGTGTGAGGCAAGGCTGTCTGAGGTGCACATGAAAATATGGAACTAGAACTGGGAAAGGTGAGAGGTCAATGCTGACAGAGTCGTGGAAGCTATTTTCATGGACTTGGTGTTTTAACTTTTAAATGCAGATAAGCTCTTCTAAGGAAGGAGAGGGAAGAAAGACATACATTAGATTCAGGGAAGTTCATAATTAGACTGGGATGACATCATTGCTGTCACCAGGGAGAAGTTTCGTACGAGAAGGAAGAGAGGCCACTGGATCATGAGGCAGCAAGAAAGCTAAGTGGAGCACATGCTTCAGATGGCGTGGAAGGATCACTGTGTTTGCCCAAGAGGAGGAGTTCATGGAGCTGCCTCTTGGGCAAAAGGCATAGGTGGAAGGGGCTTTCAAGACATTGCTAACACAAAGTGAAACACAAATCCGCTCAAGTAGCCGCTGGAGGAGTCTGTCTGTGCGAAAGGAACAAAAAGGAATGAAGTAGTAGTGATGTGAGAGTTCAGCAGGAGGAGGAAAAGCTGTATTAAGGATTAATGAACTTCCTAGTGCTCAGAATCAGGAGGGGATAAAGCTAACGAGAAGGGAGATTTTTGGTGTCAGAGAGGAAAGGGGTGACTGTGTAGCAAAAGCCCTCAGCCCGGGCCTCCTGAGTCGCCCTCTGTCATGGCCTTCCATCCAGGGCCCTGTCTGCTTCTGGTGTGGCCTCTTAGCACAGAGTTCTTCTGTGTCATTTTACAAAATATTCATAAGGACCGAAGAACTGCTATTTTATAAGGCTGCGTTGTGTTTGCTGGATAGATCTGTTGGGAAATACTAAATAATGTCTGAGTTCTACTCTTTTATAGCTTAATATTAATAACAGCTACCAATGTGCAGTTTTAAATATATTACTTAGTTGAATCCTCACCATTGCACAGGAAGGTTGACTTTAGTATTACCCCATTCTCCTGATAAAGAAGCTATGTTCAGAGAAGCCCAACGGCATGAGCAGGGCCACACAGCAGGTGAAGGGCGTGGTATAGAATGAAGGCGTGTTTGACTCTACACGACTAGTCTCTAGGTCCTACCACTCTTACCTGTGACTAGAGCTTTGCCCCTGAGTTTGTTCTTCAACACAGTTATCTAACATGCCCTTGACATTTTTAATTTTTTTCTTCTTTTCCTCCTTTTTATCTCCTCTTGCTTTCTTTCATTATATATGTATGTATGTATATATGTATGTATGTATGCATGTATGCATGTATTTCGTACAGGCTTTCCCTGTGCAGCTTGGACTCAGAGTGATCCTGTGGTCAGCCTCCCCAGTGCTGTGATTTTAGGCCCGCACCACCACACCAGGTCTTGGTGGAGGGCTCAGCATGCCTGGGGGCGGGGTAGATGTGGCATGCCGTGCTGGGGATAGAACCGGGGTCCCTGCGCTTGCCTAAGCAGGCGCTTAGTCTGCTGAGCTATCTCATGGGCCCTTTCAGTTTTTAAATTGTTAGTTCAGCACTGTTCTTGGAGCTGTACAGCCTGCAGTAACAGAGTAACGAGGGCTTTGCCCTCACGGAATGCACAGGGAAGGGAGTGCGTTAAGTGCTCATGGTAACAGTGTGAGACATGGTAACAAGTCCCACAGAGAAACAGAAGTACATGGCAGCTCTGGCCACTCCTCCCCACCACAGTGCCCGCTCCTTGCCTTTGGACAATCCTCTTTAAGGTGTGGCCCTGCCTATAGCAGGCGTTGACACTCTGAGTACAATGAAGCTCTTGAACTGTAAGACCTGCGTTACAACAGCTTATTGGTAAGAAGGGGTGGGAGGACCAAAGATAAGGAGTGCAATTTCCTTCTCTTCAACAAGAAGACAATGTGCAAAGGTGCCTGCCTTGCAGAGACTAAGGATGGGAGCCCAGCAGTGGGGCCAGATGGGCTCACTCTGTTCCACATAGTATGACCTGAACTCATGCTAAATAGACCATGAGCCATGTGCTTCCTTCCTTGCCACAGATCCCGCTTCTCCCTTCATGATCCAGCCCATGTACTCACGCATCTGCTTGACAAAGGCAGCCCAGGGAGGAAGCATGAAACTTTACCAAGCTTACTTGCATCTCCACGGGCTGCTAAGGTGAGAGATGCTGTGGGGAGAGCTGTGATCTTTCCTTCCTTCCCTCCTTCCTTCCTTCCTTCCTTTCCTCCTTCCCTCCCTCCTTCCCTCCCTCCCTCCCTCCCTCCCTCCCTCCCTCCCTCTTTCCTTTCTTTCCTTTCATAGTATTAATCTCAATACCATGATTTGGTAGAAACTGCTTGGAGAAAAATGTCATGAGTCACAAATGCAGATTTGATACATCTGACCTTTCTTCTCTTCAGAGCAATAAATGCCAAATAGCTTAAAATGACAGCCAGGAAGGCTAGAGATTATTTATGTGCTTAAATATTTAGGCAAGAAACATAATTTAGACCTAAGCCTAATTTACATAAAAATTCTGACCTATGGGAATCATCAGCACTTTTAAGAAACCACCACAAGCAGTGATGTTTACTTTCTAGAAAACAGAAAATGTGAAATAGAAAATGTAAAGATTCGGAATGGAGGACACGTGGCAAATGATCCTTTGTAGATAATGAGAACCTTTGATAGCATTAAGAAAATATTTTACAGGGCTGGGGGATATAGTATAGTGGCACAGCCCCTGCCTGGCAAGTACAAGGTCCTGAGTTCAATTCCCAGTACAAAAAAATTTTTTTTTTTTTTTTTTTTTTTGGCAGTAAAAGACTGTTTGCATACTTCCTTTCAGAGTGGTATGGTATGACAGCATCCAGAGAAAAACTCAAAAATCAGTGCATCTTCTTCTTTGATTAAATAGAAAATACTTTATAGGTGCATGTTTACTTGTGTTATTTATCTTCATTTTACTAAGGACATTTTATTGTTAAAACAGAAGTGGGAAGAATTATCTTGTTCCAGCTGTGTAAATCCTGATAGAAGTCTAATCCTCCAGGCCAGAGTGTAATTCTCCACTCAATCTCATACTCAATTATCATCAGCTGCGATTGCATCCCTTTCAGAGAGGATCTGAAAGGTGGGGTTTTTCATTTTTTTATAGTTTTATAATTCTGTGTTGGTTAGCCCATATACTTCTGAAAGGAGAGAGCGTTGCATTGTATTAAAATAATCTGCCCTCACTTCACAAAGTTGGCAGTTGTCTGTAACTCAGCATGTAGAAGCCTGAGGTAGAAGAATGGCAAATTTGAGGTCAGTCAGGGCTTCCCAGGGAGACACTGTGTTAAAAACAAACAGCAACTAGAATCCAAAGTTAAATCTGGATTGGGTATAGCATCAGAACTTTCTAATTAGTTATACATTCTTAAGATATTAAGGTAACTCCATTTCTCTGCCATTGACATCCTAATTTATAAAATAGAGATCACTTTACTACTTGCTATGTAGGGTTTCTAGGAGGAGTGAGACAATTTTTACAAAGAATTTAGTACACCGCCCAGTACATTGTTAAAATATCAAAGATATTATCCATTATTTTCTATCATGTTATGGTTGTTATTAATAGAAGTGCTCCTTGTCATTTTTTGGGACTCTCTTTCCACATTTTCTTTCCTGGGTTTAACTATCCCCACAATTAACTTGTAGGAAATATAACTAAATAAACAAGGAACCTAAAGGAAATTTTCAGACCTCATGGAACTAGGGCAGCTCTTTTAGTCAAAAAATTAAAGTTGTTAGAAAGTCAGGTCTCTGTCCCATTGTATATTACCTAGGAATTCCATATGGAAACAACAAATTATTCATTCATTCCAAAGACTTAATTAAATCATAAAGGGTATTTCTAAGCTTTTTAAGATAGTTATTGTAAAACCTTTTTCTTTAATAGTAGAAAACCCCTCTTATTTCAATAATCAGCCATGAAGAAGCATTACAAATACAGTAGAAGGAGAGGAATGAGTTCTGCACCAGGAACTGTGGGATCAGATTTTCCTTTTAGGATGTAAAAATTGTCCTGTCTGAGCCTGGGAAAATCACCCAAACTCCCTAAATCCTAGTTTCTGTGATATCAAGTTAGAGAGTTCTAATCTTCATTCTTTTCACATTAAAATTCTGTGATTCTCACCAGCTTGCTGGGCTGATGCTAATGTATCACAGCGAAGATAGGATTTCTAAAGAACAGTTGCAGGGTCAGTTAGAATTTTACAGAGTGATGATAAAAAACGATAAAAAAGAGAAATGATAACTTCCACCATTTCTTTTATAATTGGCAAGTAGTAGGTTATGATAAGGATTGTTATCTCTAACTAATATACTTTGAAGACTATGATAAAATTAAAGAAATTTATCTTCATTTCTGCCCCAGAGGAAGAACCAAGTTGCTTTGGTGTTTTTCTGGCCATACTTAATAAACATACCCAAGCTGCTCAATACGATTTTCTGTTTAATCATTACAGCCAATCAAATACTAATTATATGGACAGAGGCAATCAATCAGTCAATAGATGTGGAACTAGATTGACTAATCACTAAATATTGACCTAGCTACATAAATACATCAGTCCTGTATTTTTCTCTTCCTTACTTGTGTGAGGTTCCTGTTAGTTGACCAACAGTTAAGGAAGTGTTTTTTTTTTTTTTTTTTTTTTTTTTTTTTTTTTGTCTTTTTGAGACAGGGTCTCGCTATGCAGTTGAGGCTGGCCTTGAGCTCACTGTTGTAGCCCAGGCTGGTCTCGAACTCGCACCAATCCTCCTGCCTCAGCCTCCCGAGTGCTGGGATTACAGGCGTGAGCCACCACGCCCAGCTAGTTAAGGAAGTGTTTGACTCATCTGTTTTAGTGTGAGCAAGACAGGAGGAGCTTAGTGAATGTTTACAGAAGCAATGAAAGAAGGACAGAAGAATGCATGAGGGCTATAAACATGGTGTATGAATAGGGTACTTAAACAAACCCTTTCTATCTTTAATAGAAGATCACAGAAGAGTTCTATTACAGGAAGGTGGAACTGGTGGTGGTGCACAGCTCAGATTACATGAACAGACTGGGCCCCAGATTCTGGTGTGGAAGTGCAAATTCCTGGAAAGGACTGAGTTTTCTAGGGGTGGGGGCAGAGAAAAGAGTGACTCCAGGAAAACTTAGCAGGCTCACCTCTTGGATGTCAGGCAGTAGCCCAACTCTAGGCAGCTGGAAACGTGACACTACGTAGAAGACATGAGAAGCCAGGGAGAGTTGTTGGATTCGGGAATCATCAGCAGAGACTGCTCATAAATTATGCACTTTGCTTAGAACTTAATTTCATGTTTTTTTCAGAAGATAAGAAAAATGAAAAGCTTGCTGAATTATGGATTATGCAACTGTATTAAAAGTAATTCTCTTTTTCCCTCCCCTCTGCCTCCCTGGTGAATTCTGTGCTGTTCTTGCCTCTGATCTGCTCCCTCTTCCCCTAATTCATCATAAACTGAGGGATACAATAACCTCTATTTCTGTCAGATGAGAAGATTGTCAGTGAAGGGATTAGGTGACCAGCGATGTTCACCAGAAGACGTGGCAATCCTCTCGCCACCCTCCCTAGTGCTTCACAGATCAGACGGATGGCGTTTCCTCTAGAGGAAAGCAACCGTTTATATTTATGGTAGGAAATGTTTAAAGAGCTAAACCCTCAGTTCCCTGGACAGCCTTGTTGTTTGACTTGCAGCTTTTCTTAAGAAGCAAAGCACTGACTTTCAACAAGAGATGAGCTGCTTGGGAGATGATGTGATCCGATGAACTGTGGTTCTCTAACCTGGTGGATGAGCTGGAAGCCGAGGCTCCGTTCCTGGCACCCTGCTTCCATCTATGGTTCTATCTGAGTTCGCAAAAAACTAGTGAGTACTGACTGCACTTGGAAGGTGGATTTTCTTTACCGTAATCTTCTTTCTTTTGTTTCCTTTAAGGAGACAAACTAGCTGCAATTTACTTAGACATGCTCCAATGGGTCTAGCACAGAAAGCATCAGACTCAGCCTTAGACAAGGATGGGAAGGAAAGCTGGAGAGGAGGAAGGAGGTGACAGCACCTGAACATCTGTGTCTTGCAGGCACTTCACAGACATCTTTGTTTGATTTTTACAACTGTAGTACATAGGTTTCTCCCCTTCTGTCTCTCTCTTTGCTGTCTCTCTGTGTCTCTGTCTGTGTGTCTGTCTCTCACTCTGTGTGTGTGTGTGCGCGTGCATCTCCATGTGCGTGTATCTAAATTGAACCCCCCCCAAAAAAACAAAAACAAAAATAAATAAATAAATTGAACCCCAAGCCCTTGATAGCCTTTTTTCTATTTTGAGACAGTGTCTCTTTAAGTCACCAAGTTACCCTGGCTGGGTTTAGACTTTGGCTTTTCCTGTTTCAGTTTCACAGAGTGCTAGAGCTGTGGCATGCCTAACAACACCCGGTTCTCATAGGTATTTTCATTTTGGTCTCACAAATGAGGCTCTGAGAGGTTGGTTATGTGACGCACCCAGTTTGTGTGACCAGTAAGTGGCCAAACAGAAAGGTTGTTCTTAGGTTTCTAAGTGAGGATTCCCTTCTTGTTCCAGTCTTATGCTTCTTTCTCATTCTTACTGTATTTCCACAAAAGATATTTGATTGTAAACCTCAAGAGGCCCATAGAGTAGGGGATGAGTCTAACAGTTTTCATATCCACCTCCTACTTTCCTTGTCCCCTTTCCACTTTGGTATCTCTTTTGTCTTTCCTTGTCCTCTTCTAGAGGGCTTCCTCTGGGGCTGGGGGTTTGGCTCAGCAGTAGAATGCTTGCCTAGCCAGCTGGAAGCCCTGGGCTTGGTCCTTGGCACCAAAAAAAAAAAAAAAAAAAAATCCTCCAGTGGGCTTCCTTCTCCTGCTCGTCCCTCTCTTGAGGAAGGGCTACAGGGTGAGGCACAGTGCTGAAGCAGTAGATCCTCAAGTCCTTCATGCCCCACTGCATCTTGTCAATATTTCACTGATCTTCTACAAAGCCCAGTCAAAGGCATGCAGATAGTCCTTCCTTGCTACATCAGAGCTTCTGGTTTTCATTTTGATTATAGATAAACATTGAGTGAAATCTCTATCACACATAAGGCATCCCAGTGGCTATAGAAAAATTGCGCTCAAATGGTCACACTAAAAGCTCCTTAAGGCAAAAATAAAGAGGGCTATGGAGATAGCTCCATAGCACAAGTGCCTGCCTGGCAAGTGTGAGGTCGTGAGTTCGAACCCTGGTCCCACAAAAAAAAAAAAGTAAAAATAAAAGTGTGTTTAAATTCAACCTATCTAGAAAGTATGGACCCAGGGAAAGGAGTGAGAAAGGAGGAGCTAGTAGCAACCTGGCTTCAATGCTGACGCATTTCTTTTACAAAAGAGAAGGATGGCTTCCTATGTGGCCCTGGTCACCTGCTCTGGCCCATTATATGGTCACTGCCCCATCCATATCTTCAGGCATCCACGGCTCTGTTTGGCAGCCTTTGCCACTGGTATTCCTCAAGGGAAGATTCTTTACTCTCCCTGTGTTTTTCTTCTCCTTTGAAATCAACAGTAATATGTAAGTGAATGAACGACATTGCCTAGTGTCAAGGTATATATGTCTGTGTTCCCCAAGCCCTGTTCTTCTGGGAAAATTGGACCAGAGATCCCCCAACCCACATTCTCAGAATACTTCAGCCTTCCAGAAAAGTGTTGTTATAACAATATGGATTCTAGGTCCATGGGGTGAGCCTGGCTGTCGAGATGAACTAAGGTGAAGCAGATGCAGCCACTGCGGTGCTTGGCACAAGGCTGAGTGCATTTTAGGTCCGATTCATACTGTGTTTACCTTGTCCTTCTGCACATCAGCACGAAGATTGGCTGAAAGTAACAAAGACCCAGCTGAGAGTAACAAAATGGTAAGTGACGTGTTAGCTCACCTAGAGGCAGAGTGTTCATGCAGCCCCAAGACAGGTTAATTCACCAGGACATAACAACGCTTCTTCTGTCTTTTGCAATCTTTAGTGTGTGAGATATTTTATTTTATTTAGTACAAAAGTGCAGTGCATCATGGGTACGTTCACCGTGGCCAGTCTTCCTACCATGTCTTCCTTGGGGTTCCCTACAGGCTCTAGATGGCTGCTGAAGCTTTGGCCACCTTCATGCACACCTCCTCACAGAAGCAGAGAGGGGTCAAATGTTTTCCCTGGGTCCCTTTTTGAGAAAGAAAATTCTTCTGAAGGCCTCCGGTGTATTTCCACTAGTGTCTCACTTACCAGGGCTGCCTCCCAGGGTGATGCCAAAATCAGTTGTCAAAAGAAAGAACACAGCTCACTTAGCCTCCCACTTGAATGTGCACTAGAAACTTCAGAAGGGCTTGTTAACACTGGCACGTCAGGGCTCCATCATTTCTGATTTGGTTGGCCAGAGGTAGGGCCTGAGAATTTGCAATTCCAACAGGCGCCCTGCTGCTCCGGGAACCACACTTGGAAAAGCACTGGCTGAAACTGTTCAGCTGTTACCTCACAGGCAAAGGGCAGCACTCTGGAAGTACCTAGAGGCCCCGGATCTGAGCTCTGTTAGCAAGCAAGAAAGAGGAAATGCAGACCAACTAGTCGCAACTAGTCTTTTTTTTAAATCTGGGAGCTACAAATGACCAAGAGATTCCTTCTAGGACTTAGACTTTCTTCCAGTTTATATCTCCTCAGGTATGACCTTCACTAAGACACTTCTTCCACCTTCATTCAAGCCACTCTCAGCGAAAACCTACATTGCAAATTCGGCTCAGCTGAAGAGAACATAGTTGGTCCACAGGCTGAAGGACCCTAAGCATTTAGATTCACAGACCTGGGTATTGCATTTGAACTTGGTTTTTAAAATTTTTGTCTTCACTGAAGATGGTAGAAGCAGCTTCTTCCTGCTTCACATCTCCCTTTTGGCCTCCTCCTTCTCATCCTAACCAGAAATTTCAGCATCATCACGGACATCTCTCTTTCAGAAAGATAAATTCTTCCTTGCCCTAACATGGGCATACCCAAAGCGTCCCATTTTCGAGCCATGCATTTCCTTTGTCAGCCAAGGCTGATGCTTCTGCTGGAAGCTGGACAGCCGCTAGCTCAGCCATCAGGGACTTAGATGCTGTGGTTACTTCTAAACGAGCACTCATTATTGATGCTAATTGAACTTGAAGTTAATGAAAAAGGATTATTTTACAGGGCTTAAGTTGAGGCCAAAATTGTTATTACAGGTTAATTATTCTCTTTAAAAGGCACCATTATAACCATGATTGTTTTTTATCAGCTTTATCTCTGGTGCTGAAAGAGATTTCTTCCAAGGCAGATTCCTGATATAATTAGTCACCTCATCTAATTCTTAATCACCAATCATTTCTCTCCAGATTAAGGTTAATCAAAGGTGTAAGGGCTGGATACTCTGCCTTAATTGTATCGATCAGTTTCAAAGTAATGCTCTTTTCTTCTATTTTTGGTTAGGTATGTGGCCTTTCCCAGCGTTTTAAAATCTAAAACCCAGTAGAAGGAATCCGAATGGGCCCACTGGAAAAACGGATGTGTTCTGCTCCTAGTGACCAGGGCAGATGGGCAGATCTGGGTTTCCTGGAGCTCGGGGAAGTCGTGGCAAGGGAAACTGAGTCCCCTTCACTCTTCTTTGTTTTCTTCTCTTTCTCCTTCCCTTTTCCCTCCAGGTAGACTTGACTTCTCTTGGTCCACTTTTCAATCTTATTTTCATAATAGCATGAGTCTACATTCTTGACTAGGGCTTATAGCTCTGTCTGATAGCTGCTGCTCAGAAAAGATAATAGGGACCAAGAAGTGGGCTATTACTGCCCCAAAGGTAGGGGACAGAGAGGAGGAAGAGGGACTGAGCAGTGAGGGAGCTTGAAAAGGATCAGGAAGGCTGAGGGGAAAGAGGATTGAGCTATGTGATGATAAGGCTCCATGGATGGGGTGAGGAGGGAGTTACGCACCAAGTTTCAGGATAACTAAATAAGAAGGGAAGTCTTAAAGCTTGAGTCTTAACGCTTGAGAAGGGTGCATCTAACAGGAAGATGCTACTGACCAGCAGAGCAAGGACCTGCCAGAGAAATCCTGCAGGGACACCTCACAGGGGAGGGTCCTCTCAGGACACTCTGCCTACACTTTGCCTCCCGCTTTGATGGCGTTTATACTCAGGTAACACAGGAGAAAGGTCTCACTCCCTTGCACTTTAGAATTACTCTTTAAATGTGAGTTTTACTTATAGAAACAATTCATGAATATATTCTCCTCATTTTTTGTTAGAAGTAGGCCTCTACCTCTAGTTACACTTATTAATATGGAAGTTTCCTTTAAGTTAAAGCATCAATTTAGGCTCCTCCTTTCTTTTTAAGAAATAAACAATGATAATAAAATTGGCACGTATTGCTTCCAAATATTTTCTTTACGGTTGGAAACATACTTGTACACTGTAACAGCAATCAAATGTTGAGTATCTATGTACTTGCAAATAATTTTCTTTGGTCAGTAGGATAGAGAGAAAATGCATAAAAGTTTCCATGGAAAAGCCAGGTATTAACTTCCCAAGGCTGCCATATAAAATGCCACAGGATGGGGAGTGGGGAGCTAAAACAATACGAGTTGATTTTCTCTTGTCTCTTGAGATGAACGTTAGGGTCAAGGCGTTGGCAGTGTGGATTTCTCCTGAGGCTTCTCTCCCTGGCCAGCAGGTGACCATCTTTCAATTGCATTCTCCCAAGGCTTTGTGCACCTTGATCTATGAAGTCCCCTATGTGGACACTGATCCTATTGGGCTAGAGCCTCATCCCCAGGGTCTCACTTCACCTTAATAACCACTCATCTTTATTGTTCAGTCCTGGGGATTAAACCCAGGGTTTGGGGCATGCTAGGCAAGTGCACAGCAATGGAGTTACTTTCAAACTCTTGTTAAATTTTATTTTGAGGTAGGGTCTTATTAAATTACCCAGGTTGACCTAAAATTTGCAATCCTTCTTCGTCAGCCTCATGAGAAGCCAAGACGACAGGATCCACTACCCTCCTGAGCCCCTTACTTGTCTTCTTAAGCATTGGCCTTAGGGCTTTGACCTGTAGATTGAGGTGGGAGTAACACAATTCAGTCCATGACGATACCTGATTTACCCTCTTACCTCTGTGCTTTTGATAAGATGTTGTCTCTTCCTGGAGGACTGGGGTCAATATTTCCCTCCCTCTTCATACTGAGAAATGCTCTTCATGCCTCGTTTCTGTATGTGAACACAATTCTTCTAAAATGCTTTTCCTCTGTAGTCTTGCTTCCTGCCTCCACAAGAAAGATATCCCAAGATTTTGCTTCCTAAGAAGTATGAGCCTCTGCCTTGTAAGAGCTTGTAATGCTGCCCCGTGAAAGCCTGTGTGCTCATGCTTTGTCTTGTGATCTCTGTCTCCTTGCTGTCCCACTACCACTTTCAGTTCCCAGTCCTATTGCAGGGACCAGTATTTGGACCATAAGGGGACATTCAGCAGAGTCCTTCACTTTGAGATGAAGCTACCTGTTCTAGTCTGGGGTTCTGCAAGGGAAGCAGTACAATAGTGGCACATATTTTATAAGATTATTTATAATAGCCACTCAAAAACTCATATACAAAGACAGTACAGGAAATCTATCCACACCTTAAAGATTCAAAGATCCCAGCTGAGCACCTGGATCCCATGGTAATGTCCTGCATGAGTCCAGCTGAAGGCCTAGAACTCATGACAGTGTCTTATGCAGAACTGTTCTGTAGATCTTTACTAGAAAGGCCCGAAGGTCAGAAGTGAAAGCTAGAAAGTCTGTGTCAGGTGGATAAAGGAACTGTGCTGGCATGCTGAGTGATCTCAACTGGAGCTGGAAGGTGACACTCAAGATTAAAACCAGAGTACTCCTAAAAGTATCACAGCCAACCTCAGTGACAGTGAGGGCCTGAGAGCCTTCAATGATGAGAAAGACCAAGATCATCAGAAAAGCCGGCATGATAGACTCACTCAGGAAAACCTACAACTTCCAACAGGTACTCTTGTTCTTCTCCAGTTTATTTCTTGTGCCCCTGGCAACCACACTCAGGTGGGCCTCCAACACCCAGCACCATGCTGCTTCAGTTCAACTGGGTGTTATACATTGACCACCAGTCATCAGTCCACATCAACATCTTTGCCAGCATCTTCTGGGAAGAACATAATAACTGGAAAGTTCATAGAAGACTAGAGAAAAAGACCATAGCTAGCCACTTTTCTTTATTCAGAGTGAGAATACGGGAGCCCTACTGGCCCATTCTTGTGGTCCTATTTTTGAAATTTGTTGGATGAAAGGAATCATTTTGGAGAGCTGATGAGATAGTGATTGGCCAGATTTAGACACATAATTAACTGTTGCACTGAGATGGTTAGGGATATCCTGAGTAAACCCACTTGTGTTATTAAAATGCAAATATTATCTAGAAGGAGGAAATGAGAAACCATAGCCAATAACGGAACATTCCTCTCAAAACTCCTGAAATGTTTCCACATTATCTACCCAGTTGCTTAGTAGCTTTTTTAAAAAAAATTAGTATATGTTTGCAGTTTATGTAATTTACAGTTGTAGTGGGAAGTGGATACCTGTACATATTGCAATATTTTAAAAATCTCCTTCCCTTTCCTCCTGCAGTTCCACTAGCCCATTTTTCATTCCTGTTGATATTATTAATTTTACATTGCATCATATAATGTCTACATCATTTGAAGCTATTAGATTCCTGTACCTGGCATGTCAGGCTTCTGCTTGTTTCCCCTTCCCTTCCTCCTCACCCCTATCCATTGTTCCCTTAATCCACTTCTCTATTACAAACATTCCCTCCCCTGGTCCCCTTGAACTCATCCTTTAGCATTCACTTTATCCTTTGCCTCACTCAAATGAGAGATATCACATGGGCATTTGTGTGTGGTTTACTACATTCAGCATTATTGAGCTCATCAATACAGGACAAAGCTGGACCACAGAGTAGTGAGGCTCACAGCCTAGCTCTTGGCTGCTGGGTCCCATTTCTTTTGTCTCTCCACAAAACCATTCATCCTTAGGGAGTTTTTTGTTGTTGTTGTTTTGTTTTGTTTTTTGGTCTTTTTGAGACAGAGTCTCACTATGCAGTTCAGGCTGGCCTTGAGCTCACATTTGTAACCCAGGCTGGTCTCAACTCTCACTGATCCTCCTGCCTGTCTCCCAAGTGCTGGGATTACAGGTGTGAGCCACCATGCCCAGCTGTACCATTCAGTGTTAGTTAACTTCCAGCTCACAACCAATTCTTGTTTAAAGAGAAATTTTGCTTTGTAATTCCTGCTCACTTTTGATGTTTTAATGGAATGCCCATTTCTCCAGAGTGGTGCACTTTCTGAGGCTGTCACTTACTCAGGCGTAAAAGACAGAGGAAGAGGCATTCCCAACAACTATCTTTCAGAGCTAATAAAGGTACTAAACCATCCTAGGAATTAGGATCAACCAGTGGCTCTTCCTATGCCACTGTAACTTGCCAAACTACAATCCAGCCTTAGCTCCAGGAATAAAAACCACACTGAAATTTAAGGTCTGATCTGAAAATCCATTATGGATAATGAGGGCATTGTGATATTAAGTCTTTATGAAGGAGCTGGAACACATGACTTGATATATTAAGGTTTTACCATGCATAAATGTTGGGGTTTTAATGGTTCCCCTGGGTTGTTAAGCACACTACACCTTTCTATGGGAATCAGTGCCCTCCAAAGTATATTTCCAGAGACTATGACTACGTGGTATGTATGTATGCGTCAGAAGCATCAGCATCCTCGCAAGTACTGGCATTTCCTCTTGTTTGCCTATGAAGAACAGAGCACTTGAGAATTCAAAATGAGTTCAGAGTCAATGTAATGCATCAGAAAAGATGTTTAGGAGTAACACTGCAATTATGGAACATTTGACTATGTATACAACTACCTTCTCTTAGATCAAGGAGAAGAAATCTATTGTACTAGTAACCATTAGAAAATTTATCAAATCTACACCCCATGCTCTGTATGACTATAATAAGGACAACAATATGCACTGTATCAGTTATTGGAAATGTATTACTAACGTATTTTGAAACTATCACATTGCAATTTCTTATTAATAGTAATAAAAAAAAAGATGTTTAGGAGTAGGAATGCAACATTTCTACCATTAGATTCCTTTGACTTTCAAATTTCACTGTTCTGCAATAGACAGATATGTCCTGGGTCAGGAGTCATGCCACTAGGTTCTTGTTGGTCTTCCAATAATTATCCAGGTGATGCTTGCTAATTTATCACTAATTTGAAGAGCATCACCCATAACAGCCACAAATGCTTGTGGGGCACCTACAATGAGCCATGCTCTGGGCAGAAAACAGATACCACCCTGCTGTCAGAGCTTGCTAACCAGAACCTGTAAGTTTTCTTAGAGTTTCTGGATCTTGCTGTACTATAAGATAGGTCCTGGCATCCTTGATATCACTTTCGACTTGAAGTTTTATGAGCATTTAAACATTTGGCAAGATTTCTATTCTACTCTCTGTTTCTTTATTAGTAGTAGTAGTCGCATACTTTTATTGGAAATCTCATGTATGTACCAGGCACTCTGCTAAGGGTTTTAATAGGACTGTTGAATCCAGCCCTTGTGACAGTCCAAAAGAGACTAAAACATGGAAATCAAAGTTCAGAGTTTACTTTGGTTAAGGTCATTTACTTTTTAAGTGCCAGACTTGGAATTTGAACCTAGCTCTGTCGGCCTTATAGTTTTTCTCCTATATGCAACATGTGGTGCTTCTGCTCTTGAAACTGAATAAGTTCCGTTTATTTAGACACACTAATTCCTATTATTGCAGATATCAGTTGAAATCCATGCAACCAGATATCTTGAGGACTGGGCAACAGTCTGCTTATTATAGTCAGCATTGTGTACCAGAGGATTCTGGCTTGAAGGCACCCTGGGCCCTGATGCTTGGTGTGTTTGAAGCTGAGAATGAATCCTGGAACCTTCCCAGCCATGAGAGTTAACATTTCAGCACATTGAAACCACAGAGAATCTAACTCATGAGGTTGTTCATTATAATGACAATAACAACCACAAAAAGAACTAATATTTATGCGCTTCTTTATAGTTGCCCAGGCCCTTCCGCCTCCATTATCGCATTTGATAAGTTGAGAAGAATAATGGAATGAGTCGGGAGCTTGCACACACGTAAAATGACATTGAGCCTGTGAGGGAGACACTTAGCACCGAGCACAAGGGGCAGGGTCATTCGGCAGAAGCAGGTGGGCTTATCTTTAAATACCTGATCCTGATCCTGATCAGGAAGGCAGCTGAGCAGTAGATAAATGTAAAAAAGGATCATGAAGGTCAGAATAAATGGAGCAGTCTTTTTCCAAATGGAAAGTAGCTGAAATTCCAGGTGCAGGATAGGGGCAGGTTGGAAATATTCAAGCATGATGGCCTGAGAGGAATCCCTAAAGCTGTCAGGCGGCAGGGTCTGCAATAGATATCAGGAATGGCTCTGGATGGATAGGACAATAAATCAAGAGGGGAACTGGTATGGCCATCATGAGGCACCGCTGTGCTCTACCATGGAACAGGCTGTGGACTTCATAATGCTAGGTCAGCTGGGCCTTGGGCATGGTGGAATTGACCGTGCCCACCTTGGAAAGGCTCAAGATTCAAAGTGCTTTTGAATATAAGCTTATGAGTGCTTAGATCGTTCTGAAGAACCACAAGTCATATTTCGCTCTACCCGGGGCCAGTTTCAAAGAAAAAGACTATATTCCGTTGAGAAGTAGTATGTTCATTGGAGCAGGGGCAAGGATCCACTCTGACGTCATCACTACTCAGGCAATCTCGTGCACCGTGGTGTGGAGCATCTTGGTTTCAAGTTCCATCTATGCTATTTATCAGCCACGCAGCCTCCTGGCTTTTCTCAGCCTCAGTTTTCTCATCTGTAAAAGATGGACAAGAGCATCTCAAATAAACAGGCTAATGATGATAAAGTATTTACTGAGGGTCTCTGTAGAATAAAGGGCTGGGGCAATGCTCAGGGGACGCAGGGGGTAACATTTCCCTTAGAAGTCAAAATGCAGCAAGTAGAGCATAATACAGCAAGTCTGTAGCTTATAACATAAAATCTTTTTTTAGGAGAATGTTTGCCAGTCGAATTAGTTCATAAGTGGAACTCGTTAAGTCTGACAAAGTGTGTATTACACCATTGACACACAACATGCATTGTAAAGTATAAGAAACCTAAACTTGCACACACAAATTCTGTAAATAAACTATTTGTACTTGAGAGTTTCTTTATGATGACAGTACACTATGGCAGAATTACACAGCTGTGTCTGCAGGTTGCTTGCAACTATAAATGTTCGTGATGCAAGGTCCATTTGTATTTGTGGAAGTTTGCAAATTGAATGTGCATGAATCAGGGACTGACTGTGTGTAACTTGCTCTTGGTTATGTAGCAGACAATCTCAAACTGTTGAAGCTGTATGGCAACTTTATTTCTTTATTGATTTTTTTCTTTTTAATGTATTTAGCCCAGGGTCTGTGAGGTCTCACTGCACAGATTGGAGCCTTAGTGATCCTGCTGTTTACAGCCTCCCAAGAGCTGGGATTGCAGGCCTGCACCACCATGCCTAGTCTCAATGCAGGCCCTGGGATGGAACTCCTGAGCAGCTTTATTTCTTATTCATGTTGCTCAGCTCCAGGTGGTTAGTAAATTCAAGTCTGCTCCAAGTACAGCCTCCTATCTGAGTCTTGAAGTTTTTATGACAGAGGAAACTAAAACAAGAGATTTCAGAGAACCTCTGCTCAGAACTGATACATTTTTTTTTCGGTGAGTTTGTGCACATGTGTGTGTATGCATACACACACACACACACACACACACACACACACACACACACACCCCACTACAGCTAGCAAAGGACATGATATCAAGGCCAACATCTGTGAGACAAGAAAGCTCCTCTTTCTATGGGAGACAAAGAGGGAGGCTGTGTATTTGTGGACCATGATAGAGTCTGCCTCAGAGGTACTTAGCGCCATGGCTATGTGCAAAAACCATGGGGCTGGGCTGGGGGAGGTTGGCTGGATAGTCAAGCCACTGTTTGCCAAACCAATGGACATATGACCTGGGAATGGACTTTTGCTAAGTCTTTCTCTTTGCTTTGGCAGCATGGAGAGAGGAGAGGAGCACTAGGAGGGCTGTGGCCAAATTCTCACCACCACTGTTTTCTCTCGTCCTGCTCCACCTGAGCCTCCACCTGTGACAAGGCACTGACCTTGGGAGCTTGTAGCTCTGTATGAGATCATGGAGTCTGTGTCTCCCTAAGCAGTAGGATATAAGCACTCAACCTTGTTTCCTAGGCAGCATTAGAATTCAGCACTTTCTAGTACTGACTATAATTTGTATAGTTCTCCCTGGAATCATAAAGGGCTCTTCTTTATGGGTTTCTGATTCAACATTTTCAAATGAGATATGGTAGAGGGATCTCTAAGGTCATTTCCAGTTCTTATGCTCTATGATCATGATGATTTGACAAGTGTCTAGGAGCCATGTATGACTACTTGATCGGAAAGTTACTAATGTGGAAAAGTGTTCATCTTAACATTATACTTGCTTAAGAGGGATTGCATTATCCAAATTACTATAATGAGCACTTGCCACTCAGGGTCATGTCTATCTCCTCTTACCCTACCTCCTGTTTCAATCTCTCTCTCTCTCTCTCTCTCTCTCTCTCTCTCTCTCTCTCTCTCTCTCTCCCCCTCCCCCCCTCCAGTACTAGGGATTAGGCTTAAGTAAACCAGCAGGCAAGCTACTCATCACTAATCTACATGCCCAGTCTTCACCTTCTCTTCTAAAACTATTTGTTTGAAGTGTGCAAGACGAATCGTTGTTTAAACTCTTGAAAGAGATGAGTCTCTATCCTCTGAGGAATGATAGTCAAATGATGCCACATGACAAGTGTATGGAAGAAGACATTTAAGGCAAAAGGCTCTTCTTTTTCCTTTATTCTGATTTGATAAATGTTCATAGGCACTATTATGTTTTTCATCAAGCCATGTGCCTTCCTTATGTTGGGTTCCTTAATTCTCACAAAACTCCACTGAAGGAAATAGGAGCAAGCCCATTATTGTAGCTGAGAATATTGAATCCCAGAGAAGGTAATTTTCTCAAAGTTACACAGTCAGGAAAAAAGATCTAATATTCAAATGTATATCTCTTTCACTGCAATATCTATTCTGTTCAGTTCCCCTTATTTTGCTAAGTTGGACTTTAAGCTAAGAGTTAAAGTCCCTTTCCCAAGATTTGAGCCTGCCCCTTGCCTGTTTATCTTGAATAAGCCTCTAATAGAAGTGAGGTAAAAAATTGTTAGCCACTAGATGATCTTGCTTTTTAGATCTAGGTTCTCAGCCTATTGACTTAATAACATCAGTAGTCATGTATAGAAAGTAGATTTATGTTACCCATCTTGCCTAATTCATAGACATTCTGAGGTTGTTTGAGTGAAAAAATATATGTAAACATACTCCCTAAATTGTTTTTTATTATTCAAATAATTGGCATTAATGTTTATTCTCTTTAGAAAGAAAGGAGAATGTAACAAATTGCCACTTGTCCTCTTCTTAAAAAAGATGATCCTTTAAAAGAAAAAAAAAAAAACTGCCACCAAAATTGTCTAAAGTGTTTCAGGATGCAGGGGAAAGAGTATCAAGTTTGTAGCTACTTTGTAACTGAGAAAGCAAAAGAGCTACAGGCTCAGTTCAAAAAACCCAGTGGATAGAAACCCAGATTTCTACCAAAGGCACTTAAGGACTCAGGCCCAGGCTTGTTTAGATTTAGAAATTTCTGCTTTTCATTGTACAATGCTGCCTAAATTAGTTACTGAAGGAGACCACCAAAAAGAAGGCATGACTCCCATCATGCCAGTGACATACAGTGTGGTTGGAATGAAAAAACTACACTTAGATGAAACAAGTAGAAAATAGTACAGTGGACCTTGGACATGGTGGGTGTGTGAAGTCCATGTCAAAAGAAATCGCTGGTGGAAGACAGGGCAGAGCTTGTCTCTCTCCTGCTTGTAGCTACTGTGTACTCAACTAACAGTGTGAATGATCTGGAAGCAGTTGTTTAGGGGACTGGGAGCTGGATGTACACGATTATGAAGCAGTTCTCCATAGTGCATTTGTAAAGCATCCTGCTGTGCTGTTTTATCAGCTTCCTTTCACGGCAGAGTCCAGCCATAGCTGGTTGTTCTTTTCTTTTGACAAGCTGAGTCATAAAGAGGTGAAAAGACTACTTATTCATCCAGGGCTAGGAGTACTCAGTATATCCTCTTCTGGGGCCCTGCCTACCTTCACCCAATCCCCCCTTTCCTCCCACCCCCTTCTTCCCTCCCCTTCTTTCTTCCCCTCCCCCTTCCTTCCTCCCCTCCCCCTTCTTTCCTCTCTTCTCTCCACAGAGAAGCCATTGTACAGCTCTGGGATCATTTTATTCTATGCACACATGCTCTCAAACATTAATGAAGTAAAAAGACAGAACTTTAAAGAAGGAGGCTACCCGACTAGTTTTTTTCTTCAAAGTTACTTTTCAGTTCAAAATAACTTCGACTCAGGATTTTTCCAAACTGTGCTTCGAAATGGAGATGCTTTCTTTAAAAACAAGAATCAACCACAACACCTCACTCTCACTGGTTTTACACGAGATTCCTCTTAGGAGGTCACTTGACAAAATGTTCTCATGAAAACAAACAAGTAGCTCTCAAATCCCACCTGTACACCAATGGTGAGCTCCCCAGAAACCAAAAGGAGATGGTGCACTGGGTGTTGCAGTAACAATTTTTTTTTGGTGGTGGTGGTGAATAAACCATCTTAGAAATTAGCATGTAACTTAGTAATTTTAAAGGTGTTGCTTTATCTTTTTAAAAAACTGTGACTTTTTTTTTTTTTTTTTTTTTTTTACTTATCATTGTTGGAACAAAATAGAAGATGCTCCAAATTAAGGAAGGAAAGGTTTCTTCAGCTCACAGTTTGCAAAGGTCTTAGCCCATAATCAGCTAGCTGGCTCCGAGGCAGCACGGAGTGGCTTAAGGCAACAATTCATGGTGGTACAAAACAGAAAAAGCAGCAAGAGCAAAGCAGGAGGAGAAAGACTTTCTTCTTCCCTTTTATTCCACGCAGGCTACCCGCCCTAGGACAGGTGTAGCACTCACACCCCCAATCCCAGCAAAAGCCAATGAACCAATAACGAACTCCAGATTTAGCTGTCTTCAAAAAGCCCAGCCCCTTATGACTCAAGTGGCTCAGAGGCGGGGGAACATTCAGACACAGACCATAACAGGTCTCTCTGTCTCCCTGGAGGAATTCACAGATGTATAGTAGATTTGATTTCTATGAAATTAGAGAAGAGTGCTCCAGAGCTAATTAAACATACTGAAAGAAACCATTAAGGATTTCCTTTTTGGGAGGTATTTTTATTTTATTGGTGCATTTTAGATATACATAAGGATACTACAGATTGTAGGAACTTGTAGCTGTACCTGATCCATCTTGCTGTATCTTTTCCTATCCCCCTCCCCTCCCTTCAACTTCTCTTTTCCTCCTCATTTACAAAAGTTTTGTGCCCACTTTTCCCTCTGTTCTTTTTTCACTATCCCTTCTTTCTGTCCTCCTTGTTTTCCTTCACAGCTGAACATGTCCTGCTCATTTCCAAACATTTCCCAATAAATACCGATACATTTTTGGATTATACATGTATGATTGGTATAACTAAATATATGTTGTGTAAAAACTCAACATCTTCTTTATCCACTCATTCCTTGAAGAACAATTGGGCTCTTTTGAAAGAAGTTTAGCTGTTGTGCTGCTATAACATGGGTTTGCATATATCACTGCGGTATGGTGCTTCAACTTCTTTTGGGAAGGTACGAAAAAGAGGAATAGCTGAGCCAAATGGAACCTCCAGTTTTAGTTTTTGAGGGATCTTCACACCGATTTTCACTATAGTTGTACCAACCTACACTCTCAACAACAGGGAAGAAGGGCTCCCTTTCCCCTGAAGCATTGCCAACATTTTTTTTATTTGTGGATTTCTTGATAATGGCCATTATTATTAGAGTGAGATGGAATTTCAGTGTTGTTTTAATTTCCATCTCTCAAATAGCCAATGATGCTGAACATTTTTTCAGAAATTTATTTGTTATTTCTACTTCGCCATCTAAGAAGTGTCTATTCATTTCAGATGCCAATATTTGGATTGCATCTTTACATTTCAGGTGTGTGATTTTTTTCGAGTTATTTG
Organism: Myocastor coypus; assembly: GCA_004027025.1. NCBI lineage: Eukaryota > Metazoa > Chordata > Mammalia > Rodentia > Myocastoridae > Myocastor > Myocastor coypus. Next base: position 117,093 of record PVJA010001536.1, read on the forward strand.
CATATTCTAGAGAATAGTCTTTTGTCTGGAACAGATGACAACGGTTTTTTTTCCAACCCAATAGTGAGTTGTCTCTTCACAATTTTGATTATTTTGCTGTGGAAGTCTTTCTTATTACTATTTATATATTTTGTATAGGATCTCACTATGTAGCTGGGACTTATACTATAGTTACCTGAATCCCAGTGTTGCGAAGGCAGAAAACAAGAGGATCACTGTGAGTCTGAGCTGTATAGTGAAACCCTGTATGAAATACATAAAGGAAAAAAAAAGTGACTGCGAAGCCGGGCGTGGTGGCTCACGCCTGTAATCCTAGCACTCGGGAGGCTGAGACAGGAGGATTGGTGCGAGTTCGAGACCAGCCTGAGCAAAAAAGTGAGCTCAAGGCCAGCCTCAACTGCATAGTGAGACCCTGTCTCAAAAAGACAAAAAAAAAAAAAAAAAAAAAAAAAAAAAAAAAAAAAAAAGTGACTGCGAGCTGGCACATAGTCTGCTCAGCTATCTTGTAGGCCCTTGAAACGCTTTTTAATAAGGTGAGATCCCAGTTGTTGACTTCCCTGTGTAGCTAGGGTTTTGTTCATAAAATCTTTGCCTACGTCAGTGTCTTGAAGGGTTCTACCTATTCTATCTTCCAGCAGATTTCATGTTTCTGTTTTAATATATAGAGCTTCAATCCATTTTTAGTTCAGCATGAGGTGAAAGATATGAGCCTGATTTTAATCTTTGCATGTGAAAAGCCAAGTTTTCTAGTGTCATTTATTAAAAAGGCTTTCTTCAACTGAAGGTGTTTGATTCCTTTACCAAAGATGTTTTCTGTTATGGCTTATGTCTAGATTTTCTCCCAAGTCTCATGTAGTCATGATAGCCAGGCTGTTCAGAGGTAGATGGACCTAGAATTTATAATCAGTTCATAGTCCAATGTTGGGACGAAGGGCCATACTAGGCTGCGTATCCTGCATACAATATAAGGGGCACATACAGGCTTGTTCTCTCTCTCTCTCTCTCTCTCTGCATCTCCTTCTCCCCTCCTCCACCTCCTCCTTCTCCCTCTTCTTCTCCCCTCCCAATGGAGAGAGAAATTTGTAAAATCTGAGAATTAATCTAGAAGTCAGTATGGTATATCTAAAGATTTATATTTCCTTTTTTGGCCCACTCAGCCCACCCTGAGGGTGGGGCTGGAAGGCATGTGGCACTGTGGATCTAAACATGGACCCTTGCACCTGCCTAAGCTCGCCTAAGTATATGCTTTAGATCTCTCAGCTATCTCACCAGCCCTGCAAGGTTTATATTTCCTTGACTTCTGCTTTGAATTAAATCATTAATTTAATAAGCAAGCATAGGTTAGTATATAAAGTAGTATTAACAATGATTATGTATGGTTTAATACATAGATTTCTTCATTACAGAAAAAAATGTCAGCTAGATCATATATTCAATGTTTCTGAGCCCAAACACCACATGTAGGAACACTAATAGTAATAAGATACTTGGCTTATATTGCCAGAATCCATGATATTAATATTGACTGAGTAATATTAACAACTGAGTCACAGACACTGTCTGAGTCTCAAAGATCTGACAAGCCATTGTTAAGTCCTCTTCTCACAATTGTCTTTTAGGCTTATGGTCTACTCAAAGTGGATGGCAGGGAAAAAGCTTATCAAAAGGTTTTATAATTACATGACCTGGTAGTCTCATTTGCCAAAGGTTTTCCCTATAGTCATTTTAGACTTGCTTGTGAAATCTAAACACAGGGAGGTTTCTTTCTTTTGAAATAAAGGTCTTTGAACATAGTAGTCCTTCCGGTATGGATGAGAAGAGACTGGCTGGCTTGGTCTTAAATAAAATGGAGCTTTCAGGGAATGAGATGACGGAAACACTGAGGGACAGGATTTTGGTGTAATGGGAGGTGGAACATGATGGCTTAAAAATGTAATTATAAAATGACAGGACCAACCTCACATGGGCATCAGTTACAGGGCAGAATCCCAGACAACAAAGGCAGAACCTACCTGAGATTCTCAGGGTTGCAATTTGGAGACAAGGAGCTCCAGTCCTCCAATCCTCCTTTATTTGAGAGGTGGTAAGCTCTATGTCTCCTCTTTTCCAAACTGGGAAGGCTTGTGACTGTTTTGACCAATAGTGTGTGTCATAAATGACTCTGCATGAATTTACCTAGGGCAAAAAAATGTTAGGCAGCCTTCTGCCAACTTCCTGCCATGTTCATACTGGCAGGAGCTAGCCTCCCCATAGATGTTAGAGCTCTCTGAGATGGTCATGAAGTAATTGTATTAGTTTTCCCATGGCTAAAGTACAATATCTGCACTACAGTGTAAAAATGAAAAGGTCATGGAGGGTGCAGTCCATGGTTGCCTGGCTCCAAAGCAGAAGCGTTATTGCAGAAGCAGGGGTAGGGAGTGACATACTGTGCTCATAATGACTGGGAAGTGGAGCAGGGAGCAGTGCTCAAAAGGAGTGAACTACACCACCAGGATCTGCTCAAACACACCTGGGCTGTGTTTTTACTATTCTACTGGGTATTCCAAATGTAATAACGTTGATAAATAAGAATTAATGATTGTCTCAGTTACTCTTCTTTCATTGCTGGGACAAATACCCAACACCCAAAATGAAGGAAGGGAAGGTTGATTTAGCTCACAGTTACTGAAGATTTCAGTCTATATTCAGCTGGCCCCAAGGCAAAGTGGCACATGGCAGAGAGCATCCATGGTGGTGGCAAAGAGCAAGAGTGCAAAATAGAGAAGTAGAAACAATGGCAACAGAGAGGAAGTCTGTCTTTCTTAAATTGCATTCAGCCTATCTGCCCCAGGCTGAGGCACCCATAATCCCAGTATTACTAAGATCCATAATCCCAGTGGATCATGAGTTAATCTTAAACTCTAGAAGTCCCCGCCCCATAACTGCATGAGGCTTTGCGCGGGAGGTGGGGGCAATTAGACAAAAACTGTAACAATAGTCACAAGCACTTTGGTCAACAGTTGCAGGTAAGGCCAGGCTTCCCACTGTCCTGGCAAAATTGCCAGATGTCTGAATGGCACTGCTTTGTGGATCCAGTTGATGCCATATGAAACAGAATGACCTCACCATTCCCTGTCTGAATTTCAGAATACAAGAGAAATGCAACAGATATAATCAGATGGTCATTTTTAGCCACTAAATTTTGGGTGAAGTTTACCAAGCAAGCAAGCTTCCTGTCATGGATACCACGTTGAACTTTATGTCCCAGAAAAAAGTGAAAAATCGCTAGACAGAATAACAGTAGCAACTCATCAAGGGAGGCGCCGTCTATACAGTTGTCAAAATGCTAGTGTGGGTTAAGATGCTTCTATTTCAAGTGGGAATGTTCCCCTTTCAAGTTTTTTCTCCCCTTCTTTACTGTGTTGTGTAAATCACAGGAAGCTTCCTTATAAGAATTTGAAGACTGACCTCTTTTAAGTGTCTACTCTGTCAGGAATTGAGCTCAATGGTACACTGCACTATGTCATCTCATATTTACAACAAGTCTTTGAGTTAGGAATCTGTATTCCTATGAGTTGAATGATGATAAAGGGTTATAGAACTTGTGCAGGATGACCAGCTGGAGGTTAAATGAAGGTTTGACTTAAATGCCTTTTATTTCAGGCCTTAGTGGCACAAGGCTGATATGTACTTGCCCTTAGACCAGAAAAGAGACTATTAGCTACAGAGAATTCTTTCCCCCTTCTCTGACTTCTAGGAGGAAATAGACAAGGTTGGTGCCACCAAACTGAGTTCAAATTTGTTAATGTTTTATGTCCAGCCTCTGACAGAAGGGACAAGAGAGACCAAGATAGAGGTGATTAGAAATGAACATGACAGATGAGATGGACTGTTCTTAGGTAGCAGGCTAAAATGTAATTAATTGGCCTATAAGAAAATTCCATCTTATTCTTTGAGGAGTGTGTAAATTTGAACCCTGTTTTTATAGCATTGCACTTGAGTTATTCACCTTCTCTGTTTTCATCTTTGGAGAGAGAAATTTATTTCAATGCCATTTCTTCTTCTGCACCTAATGGTATTCTAGGAGCTGTACGAGCATGCAGTTGTAGACAAGTCATAGTACTAAAGTGAGGAACACATTTTCATGCTTTAATGGTGTCATGAGGTAGAGGATAGAGAATATGGGAAGGTCAGAATGGTTTTCTAGAGAAGGTAGCCTAACATTGGCCTTGAAGGAGTTCATAGGATAGGTGAGGATAGGAGCATTTAGCCAGGGGAATACTGAAAGAAAGGCCTAGGCAGGGGTTCTCAACCTGTGGGTCGTGACCCCGGCAGGGGTCAAACAACCAAAACACAAAGGTCGTCTAAAGCCATTAGAAATCATAACCATAGCAAAATTACAGTTTTGAAGTAGCCACCAATATTATTTTTTGGTTTGGGGTCACCGCAACATGAGGAACTGAAGTGCGGGGTCACGGCATTAGAAAGGTTGAGAACCACTGGCCTAGAGTAAGGAGGAAACCAGGCTAGGCATGGCGGGCAGACCTCAGAGTTAGTCAATAGTCATATAGTCATCCTGTTGATCTTCCTAGTGCAAACATAGAGGATACTGCTGCTGTTGTTTTGTGGTATTGTGGATGGAACTCATCATCTCACATGAGCTAGACAAGTGCTCCACCACTACTTGACCACCCCGCTCAGGATATTCATGATATTTCTTCCTCTCTCTCTATCTCTGAAAAAGAACTCTGTCAATATCAACACTAAGCCTGCTTGTCCTTCTGTAGGAAGGAAAAATATTTTAACATGAAGCAGAATTGTCAGAGGTAACAAATAAAATCACAGGATGCTCAGGTAAGTTTGTACTTTAGACACATTGGTGCATCTCAGTGTATGCATATTTGGGGTACAATGCACTAAAAATTATTCTTTGCATATCTGAAGCTCATATCCAGTTAGGTGTGTAGGGTTGTTCCTGGCAACCCTAGCATTAGATGGACAGAACAACCCTTGGACTCCTCCTGTTTGTTCTATAGGTGACATGAAATCACTTTAGTATGGTCTAACTTCTATAAATATACAGCCTTTATGTTTTATTTTTTATTTACTTGTATTTTTAGGGAAGGGTCCACAGGGTGTTCAGGGTCTCACTACTAGATGGGACTCTAGTGATCCACCTGTTTACAGCCTTGCAAGAGTTGGGATTACAGGTGCACCACCATGCCCAGTCTCAATTGCTATCTCAGTGCATCTTGGGGCGGGGCTGGCATGGCAGGCCCAGGGATTGAACCCCTGGCTCCTGTGCCTGCTTAAAGGTGCTTTAATCCACTCAGGTCTTTGGCTGGCCTGTATGACCTTTAATTTAGCCCAGCATAATAATTTGTTAAACATTGTACTTTCTCCTACTTTTTTTTGTGTTTTTCAAAATGACCTGTTGGTAATTTGTCACTTCACTTGCTTTGCTCCTGTATGCTTTCCTTCTCTGTTACACATGCCTGTGTTGAATTACCAGCCTTACAGAGGGTTTTCTGCCTCAAGCCAAGGCTCACCTTGAGGTCAGGCCAAAAGCTCTCCCACTAAAATCCTGCAGAACCCTTTCTGCTTCATGGCAAACTTGGAAGCAATTAAGTTTTTTATACAGCCTCAAACAGAGTCCTTGATAAAGGACTGACAAACCAGGAGCCAGCTGTTGTACAGATGTGAGTCTTCCCCCAAGCTACCAAGGAGCACACAGAAGAGGAACATGCCTCTCTTAGGATTCCTCTGACTTCCAGATTGAGAAAGCACTAGTAATCTGTCTTTAATTAGATGAAAATAGGAATTGTGAGATTTTGAAGTTCAAGATGAAGTGAAACAGAGGAAAATATGTAATGAAAATAGTGAGGAATTCATTGGGAAACACTGAGAATCTCACTGTGTATTCTAAGCTGGCCTTCAACTCACCATGCGACCCCAGTTGGCCTTAAACTCATGATCCTTCTGTCTCAGATCCGGAGCACTAACATTATAGGTGTGTGCCCCTATGCCCAGGTGAGTGGTTACTTTAGACCTGTGCAAGGTGAAAGGGTTGGAGGTGTGTGTGAAGGTTTGGGAAAATCTCCATTGAGGAGGTGATATTTCAGCGAAACCCTAAAGAGTTGGGTATGACTTTTATCTCCCTATTGCCTGTGTAATGTCATGCCCTCTCCTAGTCCCATGCTGCTCCTTTGCAAAGTGTATGACATCCCACAGAGGAGAGAGAAGCCAGCCAGACACCTGTTGTGTCTAGATAAGCTGACAAGAGAGCCCGCCCCATGGGCACAAAAGTTTACTGTGCCCAACAATGCTGCCATGCCCCTTGCTCCAAAGTCAGAACAGTTCACCCCATCTATCTTCGTTCTTTCTGTAATGCATAGAAATTCTGCCCTTTGAAACTTGGTGAAAGCACCAATCTGTCAATCAGGAGAGGGAAGATCATAATTAATGATAATAGCCTGGTTTTAATTATAGCTATTTAGCAAGTTAGCAGAACAATACCAGTAACACAGCTCGACACTAAATGGGTCAGGAGCAGGCTGCTGTTTCCTGCAGTGTTCACAGTGTGCCCCTGGAACTTTGCAAGGCTCAGCTCCTGGGAACTCGAAGGACTGCAAGTGAGAACTAAGCAGCCTGCATTTTCTGTTCATCAGCAAAGGCTTTCTTCTTTTCTCTGCTCCAAACTATCCGCAGGTGTGTCTGTAATGAGGTAGTGACCCTAAGGTCAATAGCGGAACTACATTCTGTTCTGAGGAAGACAACAGCCAGGTGTGCCTATCACATTAAGGCTGTTTAACTGAGCTCTCCTTCCATGGCTCAACTTCCGGTCCTGATGGGACATACAGTATTAAGGGTTAGCTGTGAAAGGGTCCATAAGAGATCTTCTAACCTGGACACTTTCAGACTCTTTTAGGCAAGATAAGCTGCCCTAACTAAAAGGTAGATTTAAGGGAATGGCTACAAAACCTTGCCCCCATCCTGTTCATGGGTATAACTCCATAGTCTCCTTCTGAAACCTTTAGTTTCTAATACTAGGAGAAAATATCATACAATGTCTTATAAATAGATTGTAACAGTATAAATCATAAAAAGTCTAATTAAATAATTTTCAGAAAATTATGTAAATATTAATTAAAATTAAATTAAATATTTCAAAACATTTCAAAATTCAAATCAAATCATGAGTTCAACTTGGAGGCCAAAATGTTGTGTATCATATGTACAAATCTGTAATCAATTCAGAGTACTTGCATAATATTTGAATTGGTTAATATATACAAAGATATCAACTAAGAAAAAATTTCCATGGCAGTGAAGAATTACTAAGAATAAAACATCACATAAATACTGGAATGACAAATATATGACTAGAACTTCTAACAGTTTAGGGATAGTATATCGCACAATGTTCTCATATGTTGTGCCTACAGACAGTGTCCATGATGCTTACTGGTGGCCAGGCGTCACTTGTGAGACTGAGCTGCTGCTATTTCCTTGATATCTACCCTTAGACCCAGACAGAATCATGACCCATCAGGCGTGGGAGAAGTCTATTTGTAGAATATGTGGATGGAAATATTTTGCTGCTGTATACAAAAGAGTAGTTGAAAGACTGCTGTTGTATACCCCTTTTTCTCCTGTGTTTAATTGTTTTCCATATTTCGTGGGTTCTTCCCATTTTCTTTCATGAAGTTGTGGTCATTTTGATCCCTCTCTAGAATATCTTTTAGCAAACTGTGTAGGGTTGGCTTTGTCATCGTGAAATTCTTTAGCTGTTCTTTGTCATAGAAGTA
>PVJA010001537.1:0-124627 GCA_004027025.1 Myocastor coypus
GGGGGGGGGGGGGGCACCCCCACAGAAACACAGCTGACCAACATCTGCTAGCACATCACTGTTTACTAGCCTCGGACATTTTCTCCTTTCTATTACAGTGAAGACAATTAGAATCTAGGTGGCCTAAGGTATAGATATTCTTGTCAACATTAGCATGCAAAAGGATCTTCTTAGGGAACATGTGAAGATGTAGCCTCCTGGTCCTGCCCCACAAAATTCTAGTGTTGTAGGTCTGGCTGAGCTCGAGATTTGTGCATCCAAACCAGCTCCTAAGAGTTGGTAAAATGACCAGACGGAGACCACATTTGGAGCCGCCCTCCATTTTTCAGCAATTCTGCACTTTGCTGAAAACTGCTCTTTGAAGTAAGCTCTGTGCCTGCTTCAGAGAAAAAAATGAGGGGAAGATGAACTGAAGGTGACAAAAGATAGTGTTTACCCCTGGGGTGCTACTTTAGATTTTGTACGATGCTGCAAGTCCTTGGTTCTCTACAGAAGGAGCCACAACGTTGCTGAAGTATGCTCGCAGGGGTGGAGGTGGGGAGAGAGCTGTCACCGCTCCTCCTTAGCTCAGGTAACATGCTTGCCGGCACTTCACAACCTTCACTTTTTTCCTAAAAAAGATTTATTCTTTCCTGCTGTGGAAACACAAAGAACTTAACTTTCCTTGACACATTTTTTAAATTAAATTTATTTTTAAAAGCATAGACATAACAAAAAATTTAGAATCATAAATGTCAAAACTTAAGAAAGTTTAGATTGACTACATTTCCACCATTTGGAAGTAACCACTGCAGGGCTTGGTGTGGTGGTGCACACCTAGAATCCCAGTGCTCAGGAGACTGAGGCAGGAGGATTGGTGAGAGCTTGAGGCCGGCCTGGGACACATAGTGAGTGCAAGTCCAGTTGGAACTACATAGTGAGACCCTGTCTCAGAGAGAGAAAGAGAGACACAGAGAGAGACAGAGAGAGAGACAGAGACAGCAACAGAGACAGACAGAGAGACAGAGGCAGACAGAGACAGAGACAGAGATAGACAGAGATGGAGACAGAGAGAGACAGACACAGAGAGAAAGAAATAACCTCTGTTTGTATTTTTGAATAAACTACTTTCCACTAATTTCTGACCAAGATTTTCCCATGCTTCCATAAACCTTAAAGAAAAATTATTCTTAGTATGACATTGTGTGAGTGTACCATGTACAGTTCACTTAATCGTTCCTCTGGCGTTGGGCTTCACCTTGGTCTTCATCTACCTCGTGAATATACTGTCATGCAGATGTCTGGGCACAAACCTTGGTTAGCACCGCTCTGGTGGAGCCCAGGGCCTCGTACCTGGCCAGGCGCAGGCCCTAGTGCAGAGCTGCGCCACCAGCCCTGGCCATGAGCCTTCAGGGCAGAGTATCGTGCTGTCGTTAGCACTGCTGTCATTCTAGAAAGAGGACTGAAGGCGAGTCGAGCGTGGGGACAGAGGAGAATGATGCAAGGAAAGCACTTTCTCTTCATTTTCTTTTCATAATGATGCCGGGTGAAGGCACAGCGCGGCAAAAAGCATGAAAGAAAAAATGCTCCGGCATATGGTTAGCAGGTTAATTGACTCTCTTGAGAGAAAACAGTATCGCATCTGCCGGATCATTATTCCCACATAAGAATATTCAAAGAGACCCAAGAATCTATTATGTTGCTGAGCCTCGTTCTGAGACTTCAAAGTGGATAAAAGCGCACCCCTCGCTTTGTTCTTCTGGCGCCCACCGTCGTTCAGGAGTTGGAGGCATAAAATTAAGATACTTGCTTTCAAAGCACTAGCAATTTACAGGGAAGACAAAAAACTGCCTCAAAATGACAAGGAACTATGCAAAGTTATGACAGAGGGTATGTAGAAGTTAAAAGAGACACGCTCAAGAGTGAGGGCGAGAGCTGCAGAAAAACAACTTCCTCCAAGGGTCTGGATGAGGATAGAGGGGAGCCTGTGATGCGGAGGGCACCAGGGGACACAGCAGTCTGTGAAAAAGGCATGCAAAGACGTGGATGGCATTTGGCACCATTCGCACATGTCTTGATTTCTTCTCTGAGGTATTGTGCCTGTACGGGAGACCATGCCTGTGAGCGGGTGGCGGCATGGTGGCGCACGTCTGTAGCCCCAGCACATGGGGAGACTGAGACAGGAAGATCTCTATGAGGCCCTGCTGCGTAGTGAAGCCCTGTCCCTAAAAATCTGAACTCCTCATGTGCCGAGAGCCGGGGCCTTGTCTGAAGGGCAGGCTGGGGAGTTGCAGCTTCTGGAGATGGGAGCCATCTTGGGAGCTGCCATGAGCTGAGGCCCCCAAGGGCCTGAAGTGCTGACACTTAGCTGAAACGTGGGCATAGGTATCAGAGACGTTGATTTTATAATTTTTGAGTGTGCCACCTTGAAGTTATACTGTGCATATTTCTGTAAGAGCAAGTGTTACGTAAGGAGAAATTGCAGCATAGAATATGTTGTGAAGCCCATGGTGCTGAGCACCTATCATCATTCTGGAGATGTAAATCTGACTGGAAGAATTCAGGGCAGTGCAATATTATGCTTGAAGGTTTATTATGAACGACAACATCACCACCCAGTTCTGATTTAGTGGCTCTGCAAAGCCACTATTTTCTTTTTATGGTTCTGAAACGCTGTCTCAAAGAGCTTATAATGTCACTTGCCAAAGTACTTCAGCAGGCAAGAGCTTCAGGGGTCTACGTGATTTGCTGTCTACTGTTGAAATTGTATTTCAGGCACATGTGGAAGAGTCATTCATCCTCTGCAGAAAGAGAGCAGGTCCATGATTGCCCAGGGCTTCGGGGACGAGGAAAACAGGAGAAGGCTGCTAATGACAAGGAATACGATAGTGGGATGGCTGTACAAATTATGAACATGCTAAAAACTACTGGATTATGCAACTCCAAAGAGTCGATTTTATTGTGTACGAATTATAGCTCAATAAACAAGCAGGGAAGAGTTTACTTGCCATTATTGCCACAAAGACTGAATCAACTCAGCTGAGACAAGGAGGGTAGGGATATTTTTGTGGGGGTCTTTTTGAGTCAGGCTCTCACTGTGCAATTCAGGTTGGCTGAACTCACTTTGCAGCCTAGGCTGACCTCGAACATGCAGCAGTAGTACTGCCTCAGCCTCCTGAGTGCTGAGATTACAGGCATGTGCCATCACCCTCAGCAATGGTAAGGATTTTATGGTTGAAGTGAGACAACAGAAAGGTCCTGGAAGATGTAGGCAGGGGTTACTGGCAATGTGTATTTATCAACACATTTGTCCCCTCTTTAAGGCAAGAGGTACCTTGCCATGCAACTTGGAGAAAGGTAACCAGACAGGTGAGGCCCTATTTTATACAAAAATAGGGACAAACAGACCTGTCTCCCTTGGGGCTTGTTTTCTAAAATACAGCTTCCAAGTCCTTGAAAACGATCATCTTGGGTTATATAAGCGGAAAAGACATTTTTAAAGATTCAAATATCAACGGGGCATAGAAAGAAGTTATAAAGCAGGTGTGGTAGCCCACCCCTGTAACCTCAGGCTTCAGAAATGTCAAGGCAGGGGCCAGTGAGATAGCTTGGCAGTCTAAGTGCCTGCCTAGCAAGCACAAGGACCTGGATTTGATCCCCAGCACCACCTGCCTTGTGGGGCCCCTTGCCAAGCTAGCCACCTAAACTGGGCCTGATGGCACAAGCCTATAATCCCAGTGCTGGGGGCCTGAGACAAGAGGCTCACTATAAGTCCAAGCTGTGTAGTAAGACCCTATACCAAATAGATAGATAATAAATAAATAAATAAATTAGTTAATTAAAACAAAAGGAAAGAAAACAAAAAGCTAGCCGGGCGTGGTGGCGCACGCCTATAATCCCAGCACTCGGGAGGCTGAGGCAGGAGGGTCGGTGCAGAGTTCGAGATCAGCCTGGGCTATCAAAGTGAGCTCAAGGCCAGCCTGAACTGCATAGTGAGACCTTGTCTCAAAAAGACAAAAAAAAAAAAAAAAAAAAAAAAAAAAAAAAAAAAAAAAAAAAAAAAAAAAAAAAAAAAAAAAAAAAAAAAAAAAAAAAAAAAAAAAAAAAAAAAAAAAAAAAAAAAAAAAAAAAAAAAAAAAAAAAAAAGCTGAGGCAGGAGAGTCACCATAAGCTCTAAGACATCCTGGGCTACATAGTGAAACTTTCTCATCTCTCTCACAAATACATAAACAAATAAATAAATAGAAGAGGCAAAAAGAGCTAATAGTAGAAATTTCCTAAAGAATATGATCCATGAAAAGTGTAGTCAGTGGCCTAGAAAGAAACATACTGAAGTTGGAGTCAAGCTGAAGGCTCTCGGAACATCTTGGTCGAAGCTTACCTCTGAAGAATCCTGGGCCACTGCAGGACCATGAGAAGGCTTCATCATGTGGCTCATGACTCCCGTACATGTTTTATTTTCCATAACCCTCAAATTAGCTCTAACTGTCATGCTACAGAAGAGAAGTCCAAGACATAATCAAGTTAAGTGACTTGGGATGACATGTGGCTTCGGGGTGGCATTATCTGGGTCAGAGTCATCCTGGACAACTACACTGGGCCAGGGTTACCTCACTTCTGTCTGCCCACAAGCTGGACCTCCAAGGGCTTCTGACTCTTCTTTCTGAGGATGTAGAGCAAGCTGTGAATTTTCCAACCTCACAACTAGCTTATGTACTCTGTCTTTTATGTGAGTTACGCCACATACAAACAGTGCACAGCCCAGGTCCCAAGTGCCTGGCTTGGGAAACTAACTGACTGGGCAAAGGGACAGTGGCCAGGCTGCACCTGGAAGTGGCATGCTGCCCCACAACCTGCAGCAGCCAGCAGCAACTTGCGCAACACCCGGATCCCCTCGTCTGGAGTCTACAACCCAGGAAGACAGCCTCACCTGTCAGCCTCACTGTCTCTAGCGACAACCCAGGAATCGAGACACCAACTGATTTTCATAAAAGCCATCCCTGCAGGCTAGGACTTAATGACCTATAGCTTCCCTAGCTTTTATCTCTGTTCCAAATTTAGGGCCAACCAGAGAAATAGAAATATACCTGTAGCTGGCGCCCACAGAATGCTCCACTTCTGGCCAGCCTGCCTGCAGCGTTTCCACTCCAACAACCCCCACAGAACATGCACGCCTTCCCTACTTTCTACCCTGTCCTTTCACCACTGCTGTGTCTGCTCGGACAGGTGTCATGCTGGCTGAGTCCTTGCTGTAGCAAGTTCTGAATGAATAACATTTGCTTTTGACATTTGATTGGCCTTGTTTATTTCCACAGACTCAAGGTGTATGAGTACATTTAATCAACACAGGTGTGTCCAGTACCCCCAAAGTCTCCCTTATTTCCCTCCCTAGTTAATACTTCTACTACCAACAGCTCCCCCACACAGAGATAGCTACTCCTCTGACTTTAGTCCTAGCAGTTCATTGGTATTGAATAAGTCATGCACTGTATGTTAGATCTTCTACATGGAATGAGAAAGTAGGTACTCCTGGGTGTGGCTTGCTTCCCTTGATATTATACCCAGGAGATTCAACCATATTTTGCAGAAGGCATTACTTTTATCCTGCTCCTTGCTAAGTGCGTGCCCTGACTTTAATTATTCATTCAATTCTTTATTTATTTTTATTTTAGGGAAGGGTCTACATGATGCTCAGGGTCTCGCTACTAGGTCAGACTCATCATGATCCATCTGTTTACAGCCTCCCAAGAGCTGGGATTACAGGTGCACAACACCACGCCCAGGCTCAATTGCTGTCTCAGAGCACCCTGGGAGTGGGGCTGGCACTGCAGGCCTGGGGATTGAACCCTCAGTCCCTGCACCTGCTTGCAGATGCTTTAATCTGCTGAGCTATTTGGCCAGCCCTCATTTGACTCTTGATAGATATTGTTGGCTTCACATCTTACCTTTTATGAATGAGATGGCAACAAACATTCTTAAACATGGTTTCCACTATCCACACTCATTTTTCTCAGGTCTTATTTACCAGTAGAATTTTACTGATTCATACAGTAACTATGTGTTCAGCTTTATACTTCTGGGTAGATTTTCAGGTGGTCATACTGATCCGTACTCCCAGTGGCATACCCGAGCACCCTAGTCCCCTTATCGTCTACCCAAAACATTGGGTGCTTTGGGGTTAGCCCAGTGGTTTAAGCACCTGTGCCGGCAATCCCAGTCAAGCACCCAGGGTGGTGCTTGGATTCCTATACCCACCCTTAAGGCAGCCTGAGCCAGAAAAAAAAAAAAAAAAAAAAATCCATCTACCTAAAAACATGCACCTTTGCTTTCTAGGAATTGCAACTTAATATCTCAATTGTGGTTTTTGCTTTTATTTCTCTGATGTGTAATGTAAATCATTCTATTTTGTTGTATTTCTTTCTTTCTTTCTTTATTTGTATGACTGGCTCAGTCTGCCTTAGGGCAGGTCTGGTGCAGCATGTGGAGCTGGGGTCCCCTGCGCCTGAACTGAGTTTGCCCAAGCTGGTACTTTAAACAACCAAGCTAATTCACAAACCCCCTATTATGATATCTTAAATTGTTATGATACCTAAGTCAGTTTTCTGCTAAAAAAAAGATGACTATGATAATATAGGCCTGTGATTACAGATTCTATGTAGTATTATTTAATTTTTATATACCACTAATGGATCCAAAGTTGGAAAATTAAACAACCAAGTCCTTTAGAGTATCTTATTTACTATAACTCGTTTCTAGCTCTAATGTTATCTAAGTGAGGTAAGAGACTTGGAATGTTCTCTACTTTTGAGACAGGGTCTCACTATGCAGTTCAGGCTGGCCTTGAGCTCACTTTTGTAGCCCAGGCTGGTCTCAAACTCACACTGATCCTCCTGCCTCAGCCTCCCAAGTGCTGGGATTACAGGCATAAGCTACCACACCGGCTTCTCCTCTACTTTCTGTCCCCATGCGAGAATCAGATCCTGCCTGGAGTGTTTGCGCCCGAGCTTTGACAAGCGCCTGAGTCTCTGGGACACAAGAGTTGTATCCAGGTGCCAGGAGCAATGCTTGGGGCACACCTCACCAGGAGAAGCTTGCTTATTCTTATTGCCTAAGTCAGTAGAGGTGGTCATGAATCACGTGTTCACAGTCTGGGCAACTTGTGGATGCCACCTTACTTAAGGAGATAATAAGGTAGTGCACAGTAGTCAAGAAGTTCTAGCTGCAAAGAAAGGGTGAGCCTTGGTTGCCTCAGGGTCCCTCCTGTGGAAACTTCTGGGTCCTTCTCCTCTGTGTCAGTGACTCTGGGCCTCAGGTACCTGTGCCGTGGCTCTGACTTTCCCTCTCACGTTGAAAGGAAGCTGTTGTGCAAGCGTTCTCCTGTTCTTTGTCATAGCCAAGAACAGAGGCAGGCTCCAGTTACTTCTTCAGCTATGAGCATAACAACTACTGACTCAGTGACATTTGTCCCTATTGTCTCTTTTTGCCCTTGGACTTAAAATTCTTGATAGCAAGTCCCACATTTCTTTAGCGCCATGGTACCACACAGTGTCTGCAGTATAAATGGTAGCATATCTCTTAAATGAATGACTGAGAAATTAGGGGCACTTGTGGAAGGCTGTGAAAGGGGGTTCTCTAGCACAGGTAAGTGGTTGGAATGGCTTCATGGTTTACATGGCATTTGTCCCAGAGAGCATCTATCTGTGGATTTTGTGAAAGCAGATGATTAGATGTCATTAGGGCTTAGGTCTTCCCCCTCATCATCCTCTCAGCCTCAAGAAAAGGGTCTGGAAGAAGCCTGGTGAAAACTGACAGGAAGGTAATAAGTGACATGCCTGAAGGTATTTTGTAATTGTATTTTTTTTTTTCTCTTTTGGCCAGAATGGTAATCCTCAAGTGCAGGTTGGAGCACAACATTCTAGTTTTAAGTGTCGGGTAGACACAGCAGGGGAAAGGCTGCCCAAGGGCTTGCACCTCCTTGGTCTTGGACGATAGCACTTTGTGGCCTCAGCCCTGAGGGCTATGAGCCCAGGAAGCTGAGCTGCAGAGCATGCAGGGAGGCTGATGGTGGCACTCACAGCCCCCCACCAAGCAGGAGCTAGTGGCGCGCAGCAGCCCTTGCTGCAGCAGGTGAGTCTAACAGGTGTAAATCCTGGAAGGTTTCCGTCTTTTTTTCCAGCATGCTTAGTGCCACGGAACTAAGCCTCATGCTCACATGCAATGATGCGAAGTTGAGGTGTGATGCTGAAGGAGTTCCTGCTGCTCAGGGCCGTTTGTGTGACAAAAACTCTTCACTCAGTGTGGAGTTAAGTCTTGAAAATGCATAGGGCACGCACGGCTCAGGGCATAAGTGTAGAAGAAATCCTTGGAATTCCAGTTTGTGCATGCCGCACTCAAAATATCCCCACCCCAGGACCCCCAACATCTCAGCATCAGCAGGGCAGTGTCGCGGCAGAGGAAGCATGCCAAGGATGCCCTCGCAGCTCTTCTACTAAAAGTTTAGGAAAATACACACCGATCGGCAAAGCACACACAAGCCCAGATGGTGCAGCCTTATTTGGCAAGGCAAAGCTGCATGATGTCAATAAGAGAATAGCTAAAACCCTGAAATCTAGGCTCAGAAGGGAAACGGACAGCTACGGTGGGCGAGTGTCATGACATAGAGATGCAGCCAGGATAATTGAGTAAAGGAAAATAGTGTGGTGTCTGTAAATGAAAATAAAGTCTGGGGTCGGCTGGATAGCTCAGTGGATTAAAGTGCCTGCTTAGGCAGACACAGGGACAGGGTTCGATTCCCTGTGTGCCATGCCAGCCCGGTCCTTCGCGTGCCCTGAGAGGGCAACAGCGACTGGGCGTGGTGGTGCACACCTGTAATCCCAGTGCTTGGGAGTCTGAAAACAGGAGGATCCCTTGAGTCTGATCTAGGTAGTGAGACCCTGTAGACCCTGTACTAGATACATAAAAAGAAAAAAAGAAAAGAAAATCTGGAACTCGAGGCTATTTTCTTAAAATAAAAGCACTGGACTGTGCTAACTGTGGAACTTAAAAATAACGTAACAGGGGCTGCAGAGATAGCTCAGTGGTCTAAGGCCTACCTATCACGTACAATGCGAGGTCTAGAGCTCGATCCCTCGCACTGCATGCTGTGTCTGCCTGGAACCCTGGGCCTGCCATGCTGGCTCCAAACCATAGCCAGACCCTGTATCAAATAAGTAAATAAATGTTTTAGAAATGTAATGCAAAACAAAAACAAAAACAAAAAAACCAAAACAGCTGGGCGTGGTGGTGCATCCCTGTAATCCCAGCACTCGGGAGGCTGAGGCAGGAGGATTGGACAGTGGGATTTTAGGAGTTTAAATTTTGAAATAGACAAGCAAGCACTTATGATTTAGAATGTATCTTTCTGTGTACTTAGACACTATAAAGGAATATTTTTATTCACAACTTTGATAGTAAATCATTCATCTAAAACTTAGATACTTTTCAGCGATCAGAATATAACAATCAAGGTATCTAGCACTAAGTCATGAGGACAGCACATGCGGGAAAAGGGCACGTTGCGTGACGCTATGGGCTGGTACCAATTCCGTGAAGGACATTCACCAGCCATCCAAATGATGTAGAGTATTCCCTTTCTCCTTCTACAACCACTGCCAGGAATTTATCTTGTGTAAGTATGTAAACACAGACATTTAGCAACATTCATTATAACAGCGTCTGTGAGCTAAAAGCCTAGAACTCTCTTAACTATTCAAAAGTACAAACAGCACAATGAAGAATAGAGTGAGATAAAGGGCTTCCTCTCTTGCAGAGCGGAAAGGCCTCCTGGAGGCTGAGGGTGAGAGAAGAGGAGGAAGGGGAGGGGAAGCCAGCAGAGCAGAGGAGCCCAATACTCTCAGTCACTGTGAATTTTATATGTCATAAACAAAAACTAAGATTAATAATATCAACAAAAATGAATAAAAGGGAAAGGGGATTTAGAGGAGGAGGGAAAGAGGAGGGAGGGCAGGGGGATTTAGAAAAGGAATCAAGATGAATTATGTACACATGCCCGTTCCCGGAGATGACTGGAAGCTGCATGACTCGCAAACGGGTACTCATTAAAATGAAACTAGGTCTGAGGGGAAGGTGTTGGTGGAGGTGATGGATTTGAAGCGGTATCTTCTGGGGTTAGTAATGTTGACAGCCGGATAAAGAAAAGACCGTGATGACCCATCCAGCCTGGGGAACCAGAGGAATGGTCAAAGCATACTCGAGACAGAGGTAGGATAGGGTGTTTGTGGGATTCCTTAGGCAGCGATATCTAGAAGTGCAGTGTTACCTAGTAGCTCTAGTGTTCATGTGGACAATGACTTAATTAAGAGATGTAAGGAGGAGAACAGAGTAGGGGGGAGCACTTTTATCAAGATTTTAGGAAGGCATGTATTATTCAGTGAGGTGCACACAAACCGAGTTAAGACAGCTTTGTTTGTAAAGGCAAGGAAAAGGGAGTAATGCTGAAGATTTAAAAGGAGGAACAGTGGTAAATAGAAAAGTTCTGAACTTAGACAACCTAAGATGCATAGTTTACCAAAAAAATCCTGAAACTTGAAACATTATGTACTTATGACTAAAACTATAAAACGTTAAGATGGTTGAGGTGGACTTGAACTGAGCGCCATCTTAAAGCAAGGCGGTATTCATTTAACCAAATTCCTCTACTGTCATAATCTATTGTCAAAAAAGGACATCTACTGTGATGAGTCAACCCCACAGAATTCCATGACAAGTCAGCAATGCAAAGATCAAGATCTGAGAAATCCCTGAATTCCTATGTGACATAGAAGAACATTAGTAACGTGTGTTCACTAACATAGATGTCCATGCTTAAGTCAGGAGCAACATCAAAGCATTCTCTTTTTAGCCCTCTGGAAGTCTCCAAAGGCAGGTAACTTCTAGATTTTTCTCCTGGAGATGAAGAAATGGAGACCCCGAGAGATTATAAGGTCAAATAATTGATAAATGAGGGCACGCCCACAGAAGCTCACACCTACAGGCTCTCCAGTATGCTTTTTCACATGCTGCATTGTCCCCTTCTCAGGACAATAGTCATTTTCAAATTCACCTGGAGAATTTATGGGGCCCCTGGATCTGATTCTCAGGTCCAGCTGGCCCCTAGATTACATTCAGAGAAACATTATTTTATGTGTTTTCAGGCCAATATTCCATGTCAATCCACTAGAAATATAGTGAAAAGCTTTGCTGTTGATTTTTCTGAAACTTCCTGAAAGGGATAGGCCAATTTTAACTTCTAGAAACAGGAAGTGCCACTCTGTGTGTGTGTGTGTGTGTGTGTGTGTGTGTGTGTGTGTGTGTGTGTGTGTGTGTGTGTATGTGTGTTTAGCTGCATTTATGAGTTCAGAAGAATTGAGGTTTCCTTTTCAGGCTTGGCCAGTGGTCTAGGCAGTTTCCTCACACACTTCCTGGTCAGTGTAGCTTTTCAGGCGTCACATTGTCTGCCTCTTTCTTCTTAGGCATCAACAAGAACCAGCTGGGTGTATGTGGCTGGATTCTGTTCTCCCTGTCTCTCCTGTTAATGATTATCACCTTTCCCATCTCCATATGGATGTGCTTGAAGGTAACACCTTGGGAAATAAATGGGGCTCTTCCAGTGAGCTGAGGAACCATTAGGACTAAATGCTGGCCCTTAATCTCTCAGATCGTTAAGGAGTATGAACGCGCTGTTGTATTCCGACTGGGACGCATCCAAGCTGACAAGGCCAAAGGACCAGGTATGATGAGGTGGCTGCCCTGTCACAGTCCCGGGTACCTCTTACTACTGCTTCCCTCACCAGTGCTCTGGCAGGTAGCGCCTCTGAAGAATCAAAGAAAAACCATCAGAACTTGAGCACCATCTTAATGTACAGCGGAGGACCTTGTCATGTTTTGCAAGTTAGTGGGAATGGCCACCGGTTTGAAAGTTTAGAAATCTAGACTTGTTTCCTAACTCTTCCTGCGAGAAGTCTGGTGAGTGTGACCCCTGAATGGCAGATGCATTGGCTACATGTTGCCCGCGCCACCAAGTACATACTGGGAGAAGGAAGAGACAGCAATTGGACACTGTAGGCCTCTGAGTTGCTCAGAGTGTTCAAAGAGCTAGATTCTTTCCTAACTCTTGAAAAACCAAATTTAATTTCTTCTTGTTGTAAATTGATTAAAGGACAGAGCTAGAAGCCATTATACAACTTCTTTTTTCAAATCCCCTGGTTTTTAAAATAAAGATCCTAAGGCCAGGCATGGTGGCACACACCATAAGCCCAGCATTTTAGAGGCTGAGGCAGGAGGATCAGTGGGAGTTCAAGACCATCCTGGGCTACAAAAGTAAGCTAAAGGTGAGTCTGAAGCACTGTCTCAAAAAGACAAATAAATAAAATAAAATAAAATAAAATAAAATAAAAGATCCTGAAGCCAATGTAGATTGAAGGATTTACCAATCATTGTTCTTGCACTTGGAGGTAAAGATGGATGTTTAGGGGTTTAAACACAAAATGTGGCATTTATTTCCATCTTTACAATCGTTGGGAGAAAAATATTTCAAATTGTCCATATGACAAAAGGATTTTGGAAGGGGCAAGGTGAGGGTGAGTGTCAGTTACTAACATCTCTATAAATAGAATTCTCATTTAATATAACTTCTTTTAGTATATATTTTGTTGGAACCTACGTAACTGTATTTGCTTTGAAGCTCAAGAAGGATGATTACTTCTAATATTTTTGAGTAGTCTATCAAAAACTATCTTAGAAAGCCTATGAAAGACAATGGCTATGAAATATACTTCTCTGATAACACTTGTGTTCTGTCCCCACTTACGCCATTGAAAAAAAAAAATGAGCAACTCCAGAAGGCTGAGTGTGTAAATGAGGCCAGGACATTTCAAATAATGCAATCTTACTTGTAAGAGCCTAAGGAGGCCGGGCGTGCTGGCGCACGCCTGTAATCCCAGCACTCGGGAGGCTGAGGCAGGAGGATCAGTGCGAGTTCGAGACCAGCCTGGGCTACAAAAGTGAACTCAAGGCCAGCCTCAACTTCATAATGAGACCCTGTCTCAAAAAGACAAAAAAAAAAAAAAAAAAAAAAAAAAAAAAAAAAAAAAAAAAAAAAAAAAAAAAAAAAAGAGCCTAAGGAGAAGAGGGCAAGCATTGCTTATTAAAATGTCACTATGAGTTAATCAGGATAGAACTGCAAGCACCATCCAACAGAAAAGTAAAGGAGCGAACTTAGCTCTTTCCCTATAACACTCCATATGGTGGGGCCCAGATTATAAATTAAAATGAAAATATACCTAAGAGAGTCAGAATAGCCATTACTTGGAGGACTTGAGGCATGAATCTCTTTTAAATAAATTTTCCCTGAAGATTTCACTACTAAATGTCCCAGGATAACCACTCTCGTCATACAAGTCCCTGGGGCTGTTGACTTACCTCAGAATGTCACAGGACCAGAGGGAAACAAGTCAAGCTGTTAATCTTTTCCCTTTTGCAAACTCCGTCTTATTCTTTCATAATAAAAGTTGTGATAAGAGCCACCCCTTTGGGGACACTGTGGCTAGAATCCGCTTCATTAGCATCTTGGTTCATGCTTCGTTTTCTCCAGCTTTGTGTGGGTATTAGGAAAGCAAAGCTCAGAAAAGCTAGTGGATGGATTTCTATTGCAAAGTCACTGCGTGGCAGGCTGGGCCGTAACCTTTTAGTTCTCAGAGCTATGAGTCTTAGCTGGCATCAAATATCAAAAAAAAAACAAAAAAGCTCATCAGTAATTCTTGTCATACCTCAGAAAGATGCAGAGACTAAAGGAAAGAAGGCACCCGGCAGTGGTCTCTGGTCACGCTGTTGGCTCTTCCTTTGATTTTTAAACTGAAAGCTTCTTTCTGCTTTGAAGACAGTAGTGATCATATAAAACTTCCCTGAAAATGGAAGCAGATCAGCATTCCAATCTTGCTGGCAGGCCTGTAGTTCTAATTCTTATAAAGTAAAGAAATAACTTTTTTTTTTTTTTTCCCAAGATAATGCTAAGGAGTCAAATTAATTTTCTTTTTTTTTTCATTTAATTTTTTAAAAAATTTCAAATGACTTTTCTTATGGCCATCATTCCCTGATAAGCTCTAACCCCAGTACTTTACGACTGAAGGAGATTAAAGGTGTTTACAGCTGGGAGACTCCGCTGTCCTTGGATCAGAACACATATATGGAGAAGCTCTTGGTCCAGCAATGCACTGGTTTCAGGGAACCTGAAACCCTAGGAATATTTTAATTCAGTATTTCTACTGCACAGTTGAGGATGCTGAGATTATTGATATTCAAGGCCAAAACCTACCACTTGAAACTTATATAAGTATCTTACAATACAGAAGCGAATACTCATATCTTTTAAAATTAATGTGAAATGGAACAGTTGGGTGTAAGGAAGTAAAAGATTTAATTCCAAGGGAACTGTCTCTTGAGTCAGTGATGTTAAAGAGAATTCATTTTCTCAAAGTTAGATGTGACCCAGTCAGAATTCATCGGAGGAACACACATGCCCCATGAAAACAGTGCAGGATTTAGCCTCGAGACACTTTGTTGTGATGATTTTCAATAGGGTTAAATCAGTTTTCTTCTTTATAGGTTTGATCCTGGTCCTGCCCTGTATAGATGTGTTTGTCAAAGTTGATCTCCGAACAGTTACTTGTAACATTCCTCCCCAAGAGGTAAGGAATTACAGATGAGCTACCAAAAACTAAAGCCTGTATCTTTGCTGTTCCATGGACCTCTGAACTTTTCAGTATGCTTTTAAATTACATGGGAACAAGTGAACTGAATCCCCTAGAACTTGCTCGGTTGCCTGAGTGGCTTTGGGACATATCAGGTCTTGTTTGGCAACTGAGAATGAATCAAAGGACAAGGGCTAGAAGAGTTGGAATGGCCTGGGGGGGGAAAGCCCTAGAGAAGAGATGCCGCTGGTGGAGAAGCCAGGGCAGAGAGGACAGAGAAGAGGCTTAGAAGAGACAGAGAGATCACTGCACTCGGGACAGTAACTAGTTATGTTACCCCTCTGCTACCTTCTAGAAGATTGCTTTAGAAGTATCTACCTGATTGAGCTTTTCTTTACTTTTAATGTGTGTGTGTGTGTGTGTGTGTGTGTGTGTGTGTTTGGACATAACAAAGCTGAGTGAGTATGGGGATAGTACAGGGCTAACCTGTATTTGGATTCCAAATATTTTTTTTGATTCTTGAAATTCCATGACCATCTGACCAGAGGCCATAAGGAGACAGCAGCAAGAGGAGTAGAGTTTGCTACTCAGGTTACCCTCTCATAAAGTGAACTAAAAAGAGAAGAAAACTGAGTGTGCCTGGGGCTGGGGAAGATGGGGTGATGGCGAAGCTCAGCCAGGAAGCCTCAGTGAGGCTCCCCATTGCTGTCAGCAGCCACAGGACACTGACTGCAGAATGTGATCCAGGAGTGCCTGGTGGTCATAGGGACCTAAGGAGGGTGCCTCTGCTCCGGAGGGCACAAGTCTAGCCTCCATTCCCACGGCCCACTGAGAAATCTCTCATTAATCACATGGCCTGATGCCGCGCCTTTCTATGAAGCGCAATCTTGATGGATTTCAATGTACAATACGGTCTCTGGTGCCATCTATTGTTTTCTAAGAAAAATTGCTTCACCAAGCAGATCAAAAGTGAGTCAGGATGCCTGCACAGCTTGTCAGGGAAGCACACTGAGTGTGCTTCATTATGTGGAAGATGCAAGCGTTTCTGGAGGGCACCATTACATTTCAGGATGGACATGCTTATTACTACCTTCAATTGATTCTAAGGGCTTCTGTCCATGGGATATAACACTTCTCTAAGAACAAGTTATGGGTGTAGAAAGGGACCAAATCTGTGCAGGAATATTTTCATCAGGCAGGGTGGCATTATATTCAAGGCAGGACATATTTTTGATGATGGTGGGCATAAATTATCATTAATACTTTTCTGGGGAAGAGGGCTCTGGGGATGGTTGTCACTTTGTCCCTTGCCATGAGGGTAACATGCATGTGATTTTATGCCTCTTCTCGCCCTACAGATCCTCACCAGAGACTCTGTCACTACGCAGGTGGATGGCGTTGTCTATTATAGGATCTACAGTGCCATCTCAGCAGTGGCTAATGTCAACGATGTCCACCAAGCCACATTTCTGCTGGCTCAGACCACTCTGAGAAATGTCTTAGGCACACAGACCTTGTCCCAGATCTTATCTGGGAGAGAAGAGATTGCCCATAGCACTCAGGTAAGGACATCAAGAAGTAATAGCCTTGATCTTTAACTCACTTGCTGTAACACACCACCGGTGACTATCAGAAATAAGCAGTTCAGAGTGTTCCCTCCTGTGTGTTTGTACACACACACACACACACACACACACACACATGCCTGGTCCAGAGAGACGAGTTGAGTTGCTTCATGGTTTTATTTGTCTGTTACCACAAGGTACAACCGTACCTTAACATTCGATGGAATACAAGCTACAGGAATTGTATTCTTTATCTTTTTTTTTCTTTTTGAGTTTGAAATTATGACCTAACATTGAGTACTTACCCTTTTTGGAGGATGTTAGAGAATGGATTTGTTTTCAGTTTTATTCCAGAACTGCAGCATTTCTCAGGTGATCCTTGTGCTTTTAAACTGCAGTGGGGTATGACTTAGGAGAGGACTTGTGTAGGATGGCAAGGATATGGCAGATCTCCCATCCAAGTACTAACCAGGCCCGACCCTGCTTAGCTTCCGAGATCAGATGAGATCGGGCGCGTTCAGGGTGGTATGGCCGCAGGCAAGGATATGGCAAAAGGTCAAGAATATACAAAATATATTAATAGTGATATTTGCTAAAATTGAGCTTGCAGTATGTATGAACTCATCTCTTAGATGGTTTAGTTTCTAAACTGCATCGTTGTATTGTCCCCAATAAATCACATTATCTCCTCAGCCTCCTTTGCTACAGTAGAACTTGGGTGGCTCTGGGTCTCTCATGTGGTCCTATGTAGTGAAAAGGACCCAGGCTTTGGTCAGTTCTTCATGAGAGTTTCCATGTACTTTATGAGAGCGCTATGCATCTGACAACTTAGACGCTTCCTGTCCAAACAAAGCCAGGCCATTGGCTTCTTATGAAGCCTTTCCTGCAGAGATCACACAGGTCCTGCAGAGATCACACAGGTAAGGGACAATCTGCTGTTGGTGGGCAAGGTCTCTGCCCTCTCCTGAGGGATAGCTACCTCTTCAAGCTCATTATTTCCTCACCCATTCCTGACACCTTCTCTCTCCATAATTGTCTCTTGTATTTTTAAAATCAAAGACAACTTTGATCTTGGGTTACTTTCTAAAAAATATATGCTCTAAAGATTATGCGCTAAAATGCCTCTTATTAAAAATGTCTCTATTTTTTTTTTTTTTTTTTTTTTCCACACTGGTCAAGAAGCAGCAGCTAAAGAAAGACAAATAAGTGCCCACTGATGATAGTCACAAAATCATTGCTGAGCAGTAGTGGCTGTGTTGTCTATCTTTCTCTAAGCCTTATAAAAACCCTGACAGGAAACCATTCATAGATGAGAAAACTGAGAATCACTGGGGTCAAGAAGCTGGTTCAGTGATTCAGGGTCGCAGCTGCCATGATAAAAACCAGGTCCGTCTGAGGAGCCTGTGCACTGCTGTCTGCTTGCCCTCAGTGACAAGCTATTCTGTAGCATCTGCTCAGGTCCAGATGGCTTTCACGCACTTCCTGCAGGATGGCTGTGGAATGGAGCCTTCCAGTGGACCGCCTATTAAAAGATCTAGCTGAATTTGATCCATAGGTTTAGGAAGGGTTATCGTATGATTCCATAAGTTTGGGATAACTTACAGTAGAAACTTCCAGCTCCTCATTGTTTGCAATTAATATTTTATGCTTTTTTAAAATTTGTAAATAGACTTTGCTCGATGATGCCACAGAGCTGTGGGGGATCCAGGTGGCCCGAGTGGAAATCAAAGATGTGCGGATTCCTGTGCAGTTGCAGAGATCCATGGCTGCTGAGGCTGAGGCTACCCGGGAAGCCAGAGCCAGGGTGAGGACCACTGTGTACGGGAGCAAGAGCTGCCTGGGGCTTGGGCAGACACAACAGTGCCTAAGCAGAACAACAGGGTCTCTCAGTTGTTACTGTAAGAAATAATTTCTTTTTCCTTGAATTAAAAGGTAAAAGACAGCATAATGTACCTCACAGAAGCTTGCTCAGAGGTCAGGAAGATGCCTGGCAAAGGGTTGTAGTTAACAAAGTGGGGCCCAGCAGAGACCAGACATCAAAGTCTCCTTGGAAGTTTAACAAAGCAAAACACATATTCAGCTGAAGCAGAGCTTGGCGTGGGCCCAGGTACCAGCATCTTTATATAGCAGGTGTTTTGATCACACCCTACTCAGTGCTTGTACTGTGGGCATCGCTGTCCTGGGTGTGTTAAATGTTACTGGATAGCTCAGTTTCCTCAGCACTGGAACAAGATATTGGACACCCACAATTTAAAAGAGGAGAGGTTTATTTTGGCTCACAGGTTTTGGAAGATTCAATCTAGTTATAGCTGTTTTCAAGCATGGTGAAAAGGTGTGATGGGAAGAGAGATGCCTCTGTTATAGCTGCCAGCAGGCTGAAAGAAGGGCAAGAGCTGGGAGGAGGTGACACTTTCTGGCTACGGCCCGGTGCCCTGCCTCTCCCAGCTGGTCCAAGTCCCAACAGCAGGTCAGCTATAGCATCCCCTTGATCCAGTCACCTTCCAAAAGTCCCACCCCTGAGTGCATGGGGAGTTGAGGAGACATTCTAGGTCTAAACCATACACTGGATGAGGTGGGAGTAATGAGACACAACCCAGACTGGAATCACAAAATGTAAACCTAGCCTGGCCACAGTGGTCCTTACAGTGGTTGGATCTTGTCTTAGTTACTCTTCTCTTATTGCTGGGACAAATACCTGATGCTCAAAATTAAGGAAGGAAAGGTTTATTTAGCTCACAGTTACTGGAGGTTTCAGTCCATATTCAGCTGGCTCCAAGGCAAAGAGGCACATGGCACAGGATAACCTTTTATGGCAGCAGCTAAGCACAAGAGCGCAGGGAGAGCTACTAGCTCAATCAGCTAACTTCTCTTTCTTTACATTGAAATGCAAATCACCTGCCTCAGGGGAGGTGCAGCAACTATTCCTACAATAATCAATTACAAATTCCAGAAGCTGCTGCATGACTACATGAAGCTTTTAGGGGACACCTATACACAAACCATAACAGATCTGTAGCTTTTGTGTCTATGTAGACAGATTTCCTGGATTATCAGACACAGAGATGAGGAGTTTTTGTGCACCCTCTTTGGAATTTTCCCTGTGAGCTCACAGGGAGCTCATAGGTTTTCTGTGCTTGCACCCCCTTTTCAAGCTTGGTTTACCTACTGAGCTATTGCTGCCCCCAAGGAGGGATTTGAAGATGATGAAGGAAACGTCACTTGTGTGCATGGGCAGTGGCCCCTAGCCAGGTTATTCCTGGGCATTTTGAGACTTAGCAGGAGCACAGAGTTATGAAGAGTTCCCACAAGGTTATCAGGCATCCACTTGCTGTTACTTGTATCCAAACGATGCAAGAAGTAGAAGCCGTTCCGGGATTATAAGAAGGAGACTCAGCTGCCCTCAGAATGCAATAAAAGTGCCTCATGTGATAAATAAGCACAACAAAACAGCCAGCCAGAGCCCTGGAATTCGACATGTGTCTGAAAATGATTGCTGCAGATAGTGAGGTGCTAAGGCATTCCAGAACCTTCTCAGAATGGAAGGGCAAATGTGTGTGTCTAATACAGTGCTTTGGTTTGTGTTGGAGAATGAAATCCAGGGATACTAATGTGTAACATACCTCTCTGCACTTCGTGCATCCTTCTTGATTTCTTCAGTCACAACAGGACGCGATACCCTTATCCCTGCCTAAGAAGGAAGCAGAGGAAACACATGCAATGGAATTGGGGTTGGAGAGGCATCAGTGAGCACCCACACCTAGGAAGCTTTAGTCACAGTTGTACATTTTATTGCTTTCATTTTAGGTCCTTGCAGCAGAGGGAGAAATGAATGCATCTAAGGCCCTGAAGTCAGCCTCCATGGTGCTGTCTGAGTCCCCCATAGCCCTGCAGCTGCGCTACCTGCAGACCTTATCCACAGTGGCCACGGAGAAGAATTCCACGATTGTGTTTCCTCTTCCAATGAATGTACTAGAGGGCATTGGTGGTATCAGCTATGATAACCACAAGAAGGTTGATGATAGAGCCTGAGGTAGCCCGCCCCTTGCTTAGAGTCCTGGCTGTGCTGTGGAAAAGACAGCCCCTCGAGGTGATGAGAATTCTAGCAAGGTGCAAGTCCAGGGGCCCCACGGCTGGAGTGGCAGTGGTAGAGAAATTTGCATACACTACAAAAGGAAAAATAAACCACAATAAGGGCTCTGTACTGCTTTTAAGACATAGTCAACTTTGCAAAACTCTTATGTAATTAGTCAGTAATTATCCTGGCTTAGCAGGAACTTTCATGCAGTAGAAGAGGAAACCATTGTGTGACTACGGCTGATTTCAGAATTAATACTTGCTCTTTAGAAAAGTACCCTAGAGCATGTGCAAAGCAGTGCGGCTCTCACATTTATGCAATTCACTTGCTTTGTAATTCCAAATTTACTTGTCAGATCTCCAGTAGTTGCAAAAACCCCTTTAAGGCTGCAAATGATGTCTGGTGTCTGTTAAGGACAGATCCGCAGCCACAGGCAAGGTTCCAGCCCCGCAGCACACACTGCACTTGACTCGGGACTTCAACCCTACTGCTGAGCTGCACGTTCTGCTGGCACTGGGGACCAATTCTCAGACTCTAGGCTGCTTGTGGAGGGTGGAGCAGGGCCTAGCAAGGCAGAGCGTTCCAGCCAACTTATTCTCTTAGTATAGCAATCGATGTAAAAGGCTTTATTGGCTGAAGCCACTGGGGGGCATCATCGTGTGGATTTCACCGTTTTACTGTGGTAGCATTAAGAGCTAGCTGCAAGTAATCAAGAGCTGTGTGGAATCCCTTGTCCCTCCTAAATTACCTGCTACAAATAAAGAAGGGCTAAAAATCGAGCGTGTTTTAACAATTGATTTGTTGGAGGTTACTTTGTTGCCAGAGTGCACCTTTCATTTGGAATCCAGTTTTGGGAAACAGACTAGAATTTTTAAAAGTGATTATTTTTTAATTGTGTTGTGTTACTCTGTGCTCAGTCTTCAATGGATGCCAAGAAATAGCCCTTTTTGTAAGGATGAGAGAATGACTGCAAGAGATCAAATAACGTGCCCAGTTTGTCTCAGCTGGTTGATGTTGGTTAGGAATTTTAAGAAACAGGCCTGACTTCAAAGCCTGTGTTCTTACACATCGTTGGGCTTTCCTACGGGGTACAGGAGATGTTAGCGTAGGTGGAGCAGAGTGCTACAGTTCTCCTTGGGCCTCCAATATCAAATTTAGTTTTTGGGCATCCAAGCTCCCAGTGTAGCAGTCAGAACTGCACAGGCAGCACACACATGTGTATGTATAACTGCACACTCTTTGCATGTTACAGTCCTTTGCACACTCCTTCCCCCATAAAACCTTAACACACACACACACACACACACACACACACACCCTCAGGCCCATCTCTGCTCACATGTTTCCCTTGTCCCTTCCTCACACAATACTTGGTGACACGCAGGCAATAGCTGCATATGAATACACAACAAGGATCTCGTTCCACCTTTAGACTTTTGCCTCTTCGTTTCCATGAAATTATTATATGATCTGTAGACAAATTGCAGCTCATCAATGCCATGATAGATTTTACTAGCTCTATGACTATGATTCCAGTGTTCATACTTAACCCAAGCCATTGAGAGCTTAGGAGACCTAAGGTAGACTCCTGACATGAGCCAGAACTTGAGCTCACAGAGTCCTACCATTCATACCTTTAACCTGTGACTATATATATATATATATATATATATATATATATATATATATATTTGTCTTTTTTTTGAGACAGTGTCTTGCTATGCAGTTCAGGCTGGCCTTGAGCCCACTTTTGTAGCCCAGGGTGGTCTCGAACTTGCACTGACCCTCCTGCCTCAGCCTCCTGAGTTGTGGGATTACAGGTGTGTGCTACCACACCTGACTTGTGACCCTATATTTTAAGAACGATGAATGGCACAGACTTTACACAGGTTGGGACACCACCGGCCAAGGGTCCATTTGGAGAGACCACTATTTTGCCACTGTAACAATCTTAGCCTTTCCCAGAAATGTACAGTTTTTCCTGTTCTGACTGAAGCTAACAATGTATAGAAAATTACTAAATCAGTGGTCCTTACTGGAGATATACATTATCTTACTAGTACCTCTTTTTCAAAATATACAGATAACTCCTCCAGACAAAATGAGACAAACAAAAATGAAAAGGACACACACACACACACACACACACACACACAAATAAAAGCACAAATATTACATTCCATGTGGATTGCAATAGGGGGCAAAAGCTGTCAGAATCTTTAGGGATATGTGTTTTGAAACTCTTAGGAAGCTTCAAGCTATTCTATCCCTTCCAACATTAATACCTATTAATTCAATAGTACTTTTATAGTGCGGCACTGATTGCATTTGTTCCTAAGGCTGGATAAAGAAATTTCCTCTGAAAGTAAGTACATTTGGGAACGAATGGGCTGGAGAATCAGAAAGGTCACAGCCCCTCTGGATCGGAATGCAAGGATAATATTCAAAATCTAGTCACCTACTCCTAGAGTAAGGCTAAAGTTGTTTTCTGGTTGGGAAGGGGCCTGGAAGGGAGAGGAAGGCCAAGAGAAGGAATAGCAGCAACCTTCCTGGAGAGAGAGGAGAGTTATTCTCTTTGTGGCGCAGCCCCGAGGGCTAGTCCTTCTATTAATGTATAAGTCCCAGCAAATGATCTTTCCATTTTAGAACAAGGATGGCTTGATCCTGTCCACAGTCCTGAAACAGGGTTTTGGAATTCAGACTTGTCCCCAACATGTCCCCTTTTGCTTCACTTAGGGGTAACACCAGTCTGTTTGGGTTGCTATTTAAAAAAATGACATAAGCAGTTGGCTTATGAACAGTGAATGTATTTCTCATGGATCAGGAGATGGGCAGCCCAAGCCCAGCACACTAGTACACCTGATGCTTGGTGACAGCACCTTCTGCTTCAGTGGCAGAAGCAGTAGGAGGCTCTGCAACTCCCTTCCGTAGGGGCACAAATTGTAATAATAAGGCTCTAACTCAGGATCTCTGCACCTCCCACAAGGCTCCACCTCTTAATACCAGCACACTGGGGGTTAAGATCCCTGGACATGAATTCTGGGGGAACACAGACACAGATGCCCACAGTAGGTGCTTCCTGTTTGCACATTCAGTGAGGTGACACTCATTCCCAGGAGTCTGAGCTGTCAAAAGCTAACAGGAGTGCACTTAAAGAGACTGCAAAAGGAGAGGTGGTGGAAAGGAACTCTAGACTATATATACAGAGTCTAGCCATAGTTCCACACACCTGTAATACCAGCACTGGGGACGCTGAAAACAGGCAGATTACCAGGAGTCTGAGTTGTGTAGTGAGATCCAGTAATAAAAATACAAAAAGAAAAAAAAAAAAAAGAATTCCTTGGGTTTACAATATATGAACTCTGGGCCATGAGGGGACAGGTAATTATAACTAGAAAATGTGAGAAAAACAGTAAGTACTTAGAAAAAAGACTGCATAAATCAGGGTGTGGCATTTCTTTTAAGTGAGCAGTGCAGGTTGTTGTATCAGAAAGGATAGCTTACCTCTAACATGATGAAGAACTGTTTCATACAGGAAATTTTGTGAAAACTTATTTCTCTGGATTTGGCCTAACTCAAGGCCCTGACTCCTATAAAGCTATCACTCTGGATCTTATGAATCCAATAAACTGGCCTGCATTTCTGTAGGCCAGAATAAGTTGCTATGCTCAGTACTCCCTGGGCCACTGTCAAAGCAGTCTATTTTTGTAAGCAAACACTGTTGCAGTGTTGCTACCAACTTTTTGCTGTGTGAGATACCCAAGAATTTAACTTTTCTTTTCAAATCACCTTCCAAAACAGCTGAGACATCCTTTTTCTTTTCTTTTGTTAAGTTATTCAGCCAAACGTCAGGATTGCTTGACTGATGCTGGGATGATAGGAACCAGGAGACCATGGGCTTAGACTCCTGGTGCGCCACTTGTGTGTGCTGCGGAAGAGTGGGAACTTGCTGCAGCCCTCCACTTGGCAGGGCGGCCCGCCTCAGCTTTCCTCTCTGAGAGTGGAGAGATGCTTCACTTGAAAGGCCTGTGTTAGACAACTGAAGAACATGACAGAGAACCCAAATGTAAAACTTCTCCGTAAGTTTTCCCTTGTTTTCTTTGTCAGCATGAGAAACGTATTTTAACCAATGTAACTTTTTTCTTACTTACAAATTTATAAAATCTGTGTTGTAAAAGAACAACAACAACAACAAACAAACAAATAAAGCAAACTCCTTCTTCTCTGCATTAAATAAAAAAAAAAGATATCCTTATCAATCAGTTTAGGTGTGGAAGGAAGACAGGCACTTCAAAGGTGAGAAGTGGCTGTAATCTGAACACTTGGAAGGCGGAGACAGGAGGATCACCGTGAGTTTGCAGCCAGCCTGGAATACATAAGGAGCTCAAGCTCAGCCTGAGCTACATGGTGAGACCTTGTCTCAAAATGAAGAAAAGCAAAAACAAAAGCAAAACAGGTGAGAACCGGAGGCCAAGTTATGTTCACTAAGCTTGATTGTGTGTACATGCATTCCTCTGTCTCTCCATTTGGTGGTAGGAACAGGAGAGGGGTCAGGGCTTATTTCAGTCCTGAAAGTTAAAGAAAACCAAGTCACTATCAGATGGTGGCGAAAAGGGTTAATGCCCATAAATATGATTACTTCTTAATGTTGTTTTAGGTAGAATGTAAAGTTATTGAAAATCTTTTCTGATAGTTTTTGGAATTTGAGCTTTTTATTTTTTATTTGATTAAGAATTCATAATTAATTAGAATTTGGCAAGAAAAAAGGAGCCCATACTGTGCTTTGTGTAAAAATTCATTCCAGATTTTCCTTAAAATGCTCCTCTTTGCTTTTCTCTGACTCTAGCTTCAGCGCGCACAACTCCTGGAGCAGCTTTCCAAGACTTCCTGAGAGCCAGCCTAGCTCTCTTGTGCAGAAACTTCTCGCCATGCAGGGAAAGTTGCTCAGATTCTGGACATTTCTGCTGCTCATCACAATCTTTCTGCTACTACATGATTCTATCTCTGCTCTAGTTTTGGCAGTTATGAAAAAACTTTGACATAAATAAATGTTTTCATCCACTTTGCCTTCTTTTTTGTGTTTCCTCCTTTGCATCGTCTTTCCGTATGGTAAAAGGATATGTATCAGATGATCATTACGATGGACACAACTTCTGTAGAGGTAGTCCATCGATGTTGGCAGCAAAAGCCAGAGTGTTGGTTCATTGTCATGAGTGAAGTTTGCAGGGATTCCTAACCACGGTAGGGTCTATCCATCTGCACCCTGGGACAAAGCATTAGTCACCAGATACACTGTTCCCCTCAGGTGCCTGCTGTTGGCAGGTGTCAGCTTCATGAGCAGCCTTTATGAACCTTATGAAGTAGGCACATTGTCCTGAATTTCAGTCCCGTATCACTTGATAGGGAAGGCCCCAAGATCTTGTGAGTATGTATTGCTGAGGATCGACACGTGTTCACTCCCAGAATTGGGGTGGCAGTAGGAGTGAGCACATGTCCCAGTCCAGGAACTGAACATGCTCATGACTCCGGGGCCAGAATGATTTTTCATTCTAGCTCATTGACTGGCACCCACTGCAGAATGCAGAAATTCTGTGATTTTTGTGTGGATAAAAATTACAGAAAACACCACAATGACTTGGCCATTTGAACATACATTTATATCAGCTTTATTTATATTAAACATGTGATATACACTGAAGAAAAAACATGTAGTTATGAAACAAGTGGTAGCAATAGTTTTTTTTTTTTTTTTAGACATAGATTTAGGGTCAAATAACTCCATATTATTTGCTTTAATTAGGTTACCAGGAATAAACTTGGTAACCCAGAAAATATACATGAGAAATTAGCATAAACTGTTAGTTCTGCAAATAATTCCACTACACATAGATGAGTCAGTCAATGTTTTAGACAAACATATAACATTACTAAGTGAAACACACTTGAGAAGGAAGCTTTTAATTTAATTATAAATACACAGCTCAATGTCTAGGATAAAGTTGTCTTTAACACACAAATGGGCTTTAAAAATATCTTGCCAAATCTTGAATTCTGCATGTCGCAGAGAAAGATTGTTTTGTACAACTTTTGCAATGTACTTTATTTTGGACCTTCCATAAATGGTCTTTTGTTCTTACCAATATTTTAATTATGTTTTATTAAAATTCTCTTTATTTTTAGTCTTCAAAATTTTACATGATTTTGTTTTCCTCTTTTAAGGCATCAGACTGACAGCTGTCATGTGAAAAGATGCCGAAAACACTGAAAGACACAGAAATCCACAGTAGACCTCTGGCTTCAGTGTTTCAGTGATCATGTGATCAGGACCATCCAGCAGGAAGCAGAGGAACGCTGCGCATTTAATAATTACAATTTTAAAATGTCAATGCTGTTGACATGATCACAACTTTTTTTTTTTTTTTTTTTTTTTTTGGCTGCTGGTTTCATTGCAAAGTATTTAGTCATTTTAAAGACAATGTTTGGCCTTTTATTCTTACACAATGAAATTCTTAAGGGAAGTTTTACATTTCAAATGTCAAGTTTGAACTTCTGCTGAGAGAAAAATCAAGGTGCGCATTATCATTCAATATGATGCTTTTGAGTTTTGACATGAAACTTTTTTTCTTTCACCCAGAGCCTTAATGTTTTATACAGAAGTGATTTATGCACAAATATATGTGGACATCCCAGCTTCCAGAGGAATGAGACCGCTAATTATATAGAGAAAGTGGGGAAAAGACAATGCAGAGATTACCTAGGTATTACAACATATTTCTTCTATGTGAGTTCCTGGTCAATTCCATCAATTGGAATGAGGGAAAGGATGACAGAAAGAATAGATATTAAATATATTTATTATTAATTCTTATTGGTTTATTGAAAGGAATATGTAATGCTTAATTTTGGGGGGATCAATTTTGCATGCCCATATCGGGTAATCTGAACAACTACTTTGAAGATACCAATACCAAGTATAACAAATACTGTTGATTCACCATCATCTTGTTTTGAAATTATGTATCATTTTTTATGTTTTTTTATTGTTTATTTTCTTTTAAAAAGATTTCATTTTGAATAAATAAGCCATCAACTAAATGGTTGGAAATACTTTATATTTATCTGTGATTAGAGCGACTTATAACAGACAGGGTTTTTGTAGAGGAGGCGAGTAGATTGTACTATTTGTGCTCTGGAGAGATTTTATGTCTCACAGATATACATCATGCATTTTTGGTCCAGAGGAGAACCTGACATAAGTCCTGACATGTCAGTCTTAAGAAAAAGCTTCAGGGGATTGTAAGCTCACCGAGGACAGGTAAAGTGACTGGCTTTCTATGGAATTTCTCAGAATGACTAACCAACCTCAGGCGAGCCTTCAGTAAATGTCAACTACGGGAATGAATATGAATAACTGAGGCCATTATTACACTTTATTTAGTATTTTAATACTTCATGGTTCACATGCTTATACATAAATATGAATGGTAATGATTATTTTCATTTTATGGGTTTACTATTTAATATCAACAAAGTCTTGTTTGGAGCCAAGAGGTACTAAGTAACTAAGGAGCTACTGCTGATAACATCCTGTTCTCTAGGGCCAGTTATTCTATATATTTGTTCTGTTAATGCTAGAATAGCACTAAAGACAAAATTTTGAAACTAAGGATCTATTTTATTTCACACACACACACACACACACACACACACACAAAGCTTACCTCATTTTTCCCATAGAGAAAAGTTTTAATGTATGGCAAATCATTCATTTAGTAAATAGATTTTTTTAAAAATGCAGAAAAAATTTGAGTAGTTTTTACTTACAAGAGCGTTATCTATTTCTCATAGATCCTCTCTTTTTCCAAGAGGTTAAAGTGGAGAAAAAATAGAAAGCAGGTAAGGAGTGGAATGGATAGAGGAGGAGATAGACTTGTTCTGTATTTGATAAGCTCTCTAATTTATAAGTGATAACCACATTAGAACAACAAACTGTGAAATGAAATTTGGTATAAAGCTATCCTGGTTGGAAGGCTCAAAACAGACTGGTCCTAATGGTGTTTTCAGTGGGAAAACTGACGGAGACCTGAAGATAGTCAGGCTGAGAATGTTTACCTACTAAAGCATCAGAAAGTTGATTAAGAAGTCTTAGTCTAAAGTTTCATAAATTAAACCCAGTGTTAAATGGCAAAAAGCCCATACACAATTTGAAGCTGCTTAATTCATGGTAAGTCCCATGTACATTATGAGGTAGCCAAAAACATAGCTAAGCATCTACCAGGAGAGAGAGCAGAAGAAAGGGAGATAATTAAGAAAATGTTGAGACTTATATTGATAAATGAGCTCTTGGCTGCACAGTGCTTCCTGTTCACATAACTTCTTGGGGGGACTCTTTGAGATGTGGCTGAGAGCTGCAGACTGCCCAGCTGAAGATACTACAGCCTGCTTTATTCATTGCAAGACTGAATATGAAATGCCTGAAAGATGAGAGGCAGGGAGCAGGCATGTGTCACTCGCCTTCCTGTACCAGGAGAGCTTCCTTACCTCACTCAAGAGTTGGATGATGCTTACAGAGGCTCCATATCATGTGCTGCTCATGAAAGGAGGTGTTGCCCTCCAGAGACCCTCTTTTCTGCTGTGACATCCAATTAGCAAGAGGCCCCCTGGGAAGGGGAAGAAATTCCAGGCAGCATCTTGAGGTCTCATCTTTGGAAATCACTTTTTTTCTCTCAACCTTGTTTTTGTTTTAAATTCATTTAGCAGCTCTTGGAAGATTAGTCATGCCACTACTGAGGTTTTTGTATCTCCACCACAGTTCCTACCATTTGATTTTTAAAAAGAACAGGCAATGGGAGGCTTGCTAAGGAGGCTCACTTGAGTTCTTTAGTTTCGTATGGTGATTTTTTTTTTTTTTTTGGTACTGGGGGTTGAATGCTGTGCTTGTCAGGCAAGCACTTATTCTACTGAGCTATCTCCCCAGCCTAGTTTTGTATGGTGAATGATTAGCAGTGTTAATGAATTATGTTCAGAGAGTAAGAGGGGCCTCGTAGCCCCAACTCACTGACTGGGAGATGCCAGAGAATGATACCATTTTTGTCAGATGAAGTAAGAATCTGACCAGTAGGTGAGCCACCTGCAAGACCATTTCTTGAATAACACTGCAGAGACTTCTGTTGTTTTGATCAGATGTGATTAGACATCTAACAAAATGTTTTACAACTAATTTAAGTTCTGCATGTTGTTGTCCTGCTGTGCAGTTCTGAGGTCAACCTCATTCATCACCTGTCAAAACGTTCTTTCATTCTACAAAGTATGTGTACAAGTCACTCCGGTTATAATTACTCTATTAATAAATAGTGCTTTCTCCCTTCACCATCTGTAAAGATATTTCTTTTATCATTTGTGGGTTCAATACTGCAAATGTCTAGGCTCAGTTCTTATAGAACATTGTCTTGTAGTGAATCTGACTCTAGGTTGTTTCTTTGTCATGAAAAGATCACCCCTTCACTCATTTCCCACAAGTGTTGAGCACCAATAAGATACATTGCCATGCAAGAGCTCTACTCATAAAAATTCTTTCCTAAAATTAACATATTCTTTGGTTTAATTTAAAGTTAAATAGAAAATGAAACAAGGATTTGAGAAGGATGAAAAGCAATTCCAAGCCAAGCCAGTGAGCTCTTTTCTATCTTTCGTTCTACTCTTTTCCAAACAGTGGAAAAGGTTATTGGTGTTTTCTGTTAGCCTTGGTAATAACTCTATGCTGTCTTCACCTATTAGAAAACTTGTCATACTACACAGTGGATAAACAGTGTGTGTTTATCAGTCTTCCAGACTACCACCTAAAATCTTTCTAGTGATCATGGTTTATACAATGAAAAAACAATGTGATAATTGTACCTTCAAAGTTCACACTAAGATGACAGTGATAGACTCCTCCCAAGCTCCAGAGAGAGTTAGCACCTTTGAGGAGGTTCATCTCCACTGTCTAGAGAGCACGTGTAAAGTAGGTACACTTCCATCCACCCATGGCGCTGCCTGTGTAGGTGTGAGTACATTGTTGATGTCCCATGACAAAGAAAAGCTGTGGTCTGAATTTATCCTTTGACGTATAGAGTAGACAGAATTCAAATCAAAGTGTGTTAGTCCAGTCAGGTTCTCTAAGCAGCTCCACCACAGAAACCCCAATTTTCTGCTGTCAATCAGAAGCACCAGGGGCTCAGTTTTAGTCTTTCTGAAGCACTTGAGAAGAAGGCTGACTCTGAGGCACGGTCATCACACCTCTGAGCCGTCACTGCAGTGGATCTGTGGGGACACCGCGGGCTTGCTGCTGCCTGAGCCCTTCGGGGCGTCCTTCACACTGGCGCTCTTCTTGCTCTTGCACATCACTGCTACAATGGTAGCAAGGCAGACGGTGAGCAATCCCACCGCAACACCTCCCCCGACCGTGACCAGGCTGAGCTCAGAGCTGGGATCGCTGAGCTCGCGGGGCAGGACACCATCAGGAGGAACTTTCCCTTGAGGGCTCTGCCTCCTGTTTGTGCGGTCCAGGGCAATGTGCTGGATGTTTGTTCCTCGGTTGTTTTCAGCACCGATTTCCCAGGCCAGTGGGGGCGTGCTCCTGACCTCCCTCTTCCTTCTGCTCTTGGCCGTCTCCAGGGGCTTCCCATGCTGCACCAGGGTGTGGTACTGGTACTCCACGCTTCTTTTGCCAATGCCTCGATTGGTGTTCTCTTTTGATCTTACTGTATAAATGGTGTGTATATACCATTCCCGGCCTAGAGCAACCTAGAAAACAAAACTTGTTAGGAAATTAAGGTCTATGCTAACCTCATTCAGGACTATGTGTGTGAGAAAATAATAGTGGAGATAATGAAAAATGATCACTTTATCTTCAGCATTAATTTATGCAATGTTTTTAGTATGCAGTATGTGCACGGCTTCATGTAAAGCCCCTATAACATGTCTCACAGAACTCTTAAGTATGTACTGGTGAATATTTCATAATTGCAATCAGAGAATGTGAGTGCTGTAAACAATGTTTGTGTGTGACATGGTGTAGCATTTTCATTTAAAAATGGGTAAGCAAGGATTCCATAGCAGTTCAGCATCTTGCTCAGACTCGGCAGAGACGAGATTACAGCTCCAAAGCCTTCTGAGCTGCAAAACTCCGCTTTCCTGTGCTTCTCTGGTTCACATGAAAGGTGAGGGACTGAGTTTTCAAGATTTTCCAGGGACTTAGGAAAAGATGGAGTTTTCTGATGATTCTGAAGCCTTTGTTGTTTAGAGAGGTCAGATGTTTAAGAATTAATTATAAAAAATGAAAAAAATCACATTTAGACTTTCTGTTTGAAAAGATATAGAATAAAAAGTGTGCTTTCTTAAGATGCCTTTCTTTGGATGAATATGACCGGCACGTTCTCTCTGCCTGTGTAAAATCCTATCTGTATAATTTTCCATAAATATCTTTAAAGGATACATAACCTAAGCACATGTCTAAATG
Source organism: Myocastor coypus (assembly GCA_004027025.1). Lineage (NCBI taxonomy): Eukaryota > Metazoa > Chordata > Mammalia > Rodentia > Myocastoridae > Myocastor > Myocastor coypus. The sequence goes on from PVJA010001537.1 coordinate 31,846, forward strand.
TCTTGAATTTTTCTATTCAGTAGAACACTCAGTGTATTCCTTCACTGCCTGTCTCTGATGCAGGATTTTCTACCTGAGTTTATGAAATCTTAGGGAGCGAGGATTTTGTATGAAGTGTACAGCTGCTGTCTTAACCTCACCAGTTTATACAAACTACACTAAAAGACAGTCATAGAAAGTCTCCAGGAAAGAAGTTTTAAACAAAAAGAGCAAATAATTCAGCTATCATATTTATCTGAGCTGAATAAGAGCCTTCATTACATATGATCCTAAAATAATACTAGCACGACAACAAAACATGATAGCTAACATTACTAAAAGTTCCCCTTTTCCATATGTGGTAGAACTATAGCTCTATTTACATATGCAACATCTGAGACAGAAATGCTAGATACCTTGTACGTTGCTCCTCAGTAATTACAAGAGAGCATATTTGGGGCTCACCTGAAAGAGTGGTGTTGAGTCAACTTGAAATCCATCCGATCCAGGCTGATTCACTAGGAGAACAGCTTCAGGGTCATCTGCTGCCAGTTTGGCATTGAAGAGAACATTGCCAAAGCTAGTAGCTTGGGTCTCGGGCTGAGCCTTATCCTTTAAGCGATAAGGAAAACAATGACTGCTATAGGTTATGCCACTCTTCCAATGGCAGAAGGTTTTGTTGTTGGTTTTGTGCAAGTAAAAATGATCACAAAATTTCAGTATGCAATGCTTTCATTTAAAATGATGATACAGTTTTAAAACAGAAGAAAAAGAGTAAACCATATGCAGTTTACTGTGTAGGTCAAAGCACTTACCACAATTTTAAATCTGTACAAGAGTGAGGGGGAGTCAGCTAGGCAGCCATACTCTGCGTTGGTCGGACTGTATTTGGGAACGTAGCCATCAGTTCCAGTGCACAGGAACACCTTCTCAATGCTGCAGTAGAAGGAGTCACCGAGGTTCTGGACGGGATCAACCATGACTCGGCCGTAAATTGTATCCCCTGCGACAGACGTGGAAATGTTGTTTCTGTTACCTGGCAGCGTCTCCGTGTGAGGTCAACAGTTTTGACAATGGTGGCTAAGAGTCTTTTCTTCACTGTCTTCAAATGTGAAAGGGCTTTTTGTGTTAGCTACAGGAACTGATCCACTCCTCAGGCCACAGATAAAGCCTTTTTGCATATTGGTAGCAAGACTGAAGAGTTATGGAGTCTCTTATGCTCCCACACTAGTGGGCATAATCCCAAAGTCTTGCCTATAATTTGACATCTGTAATATCCCTTGTGGTTAAAACCCAGTGTATATAAGCTAATTAGTTGGTGGGGTGTAAACTAATGCAATGTAGAGTAACACTTAGAAAATATCAATAAAAGCTTAATTAGCAGCTTAATTAGTGGTGGCACATGTCTATAGTTCTAGCACTTGGGAGGCTGAGGCAGGAGGAAGTTGCAGCTAATTTAAGACCAGGCTGGACTACATAGCAAGTTTAAGGCTGACCCGAACTATACAATGAGACTCTATCTCAAAACCGAAAAAGCCTAAGTGTTTTAGTTACTTTTAAAAGGAGGTTTTAATATACCCCGCCCCCCCACTGGGACTGGGATAGGCAGTTCACTGCTGTTGCTAAACACCATGAGTATACCAGGTAAAACACCTTGGTGCTACACGCTGAGTGCATGCCAAGTGAAAAGCAGTCATGACCTTTGTGTATTTACAGTCTCATGTAGTTGTGGCATTTTAGTCCATGAAAATTGAAAAGTACTCAGATGGGCTCAGAAGTCACTTAATAAAAGAGTTGGCTTCCCCAGAATAACAAAATAAAGGAACAAAACACAAGCACCTCCAGGGGCATACACATGATTTCAGGGACTCCTCATTCAATTCCCAAGTGAGGGAGCCACAGAACAGGTTACACGTTGCTGCCTCACATACATCCACAAAAGTAGGAGAAGCAACACGGATACGCCCACTCATCTGTGAAGCGATACCTTCTGCAAAGGCAACGTCACTTTCTTGCCCGAATCCCATGGATCCATCAGACAGCCAGAGGCTCTTCTTGGACAGCAGGTACATGTGGGTGTTCAAGCTAAACTCAGCTGCTACAGGATCACTGACCTACAACCAAGGATAAAGTCCTTTCACATGTGGTTGATGGCTCTGAGGTACACAAGCATGCAGCAGACTGCACAGGTACACATGTTTGCTGCACACTGACACAAAGATCACTAAATACACTGCACTGCATGTTTCCTGACTGGCCAAGCCAACGTAGTGAACTCTCACATTGACTGCATCTTTCTTGGGAAGGCATAATAGCTAGGTCATTTTTTCTTTTTTTTTGAATGAGACCAATGAGCACTGCTTGACTTCATTTCTCCTAGTTTCTGTGGCATACCAACGACTTGTAAATACTATGGTTACTGAAATTACGATTTGGTATAAGTTCTTGGAGAAAGAGCCAGCAAAGCTTCTAATGTCATACCAATTATTGCTATACTCTCAAGTAAATGTCTAAAAAAAGAAAGATAATAAGAGACAAGAAAAAAAATGCCATAGAATTGGCCTGCTACAATTTTGTATATAGGTAGACTACTAAATTTCTTTTTTTTTTTTTTTTTTTGAGACAGGGTCTCACTATGCAGTTGAGGCTGGTCCTGAGCTCACTTTTGTAGCCCAGGCTGGTCTCGAACTCGCACCAATCCTCCTGCCTCAGCCTCCCGAGTGCTGGGATTACAGGCGTGAGCCACCACGCCCGGCTTAAATTTCTGTGTAAAAATGTGTATTTTTTTTTTTTTTTATCACATTCTATTGGGATTTACTAGACTGTCAGTGTTTGATGGAAAATGCCAGTTCCATGTTAAAGCCAAGGCTTTTGATATTCTGAAAGATAGTGATGTTAAGGTCAAGTGCCTATGTTATAGGGTAATAATATCACTAAGCTTCTCTTCTAGAGGGTTAACAACTTGTTTGCAGACCAAAAATTAGAGAAAAAGAAGGGCTACAAGTGCAGCCAATATTTTGGCCCTAGCCACTCAAGGTAAGCGAGGATTCAGGACATAAGAGAACCTGTACTGTAACATCCTATAACTCAGTGGTTTCCCAAATTTTCTGGTCGAGGAGATTATGGGGCCACAGAGGAAAGGGACTGATGATGTATAGTGTGCCTAAGGAGAGTCACCTAGACAGAAAACATTCTCTCAGGCTTTCACAGAGAGCAAATTGATCAAGCAGTGGCCATGACTCAGATGCCAGATGGCTGACACTGGCAAAAGTTCTACAAAATGCTATACATGTTTTCAGGGTAAATCCTGAAGGGATTTGACAGACCTTGTGAGATACAAAAGTTACATTTTTGTTGTTGTAGTTGTTATATAGGTCTTGCTTTAACTGGATCTTAACCATCCAGCAGAAAAGTTTAACCATGTGGTATAAAGTGTAAAGCCATATTAATGTGCTGAGCTGTAAAAGGCTCAAGTCAATAGCTTTTGATATTGCCAGTTCTGCTGATAACCTACTACTAGTATGGACTACTGGACTAAACATACAACTACTTTCTTAGTTCAATGAGAAATATTTGTACTAATAGTGTTTAGAAAATTTATCATACTTGTATCTTATACTCTGAACAACCACTATGAAGACAACAATATGAAATATATTAATTATTGTGGCTACCTACTAATCTGTTTTGAAACTGTCAGATTCTTCTCATTAAAATTAATAAAATTAAAAATAAAAAACACATAATAGGAAACAGCTGTTCTAAACAATAATTTTAATTAGTAAGCATAAATCTTAAAGTAAAAATGATGTGATTATGAAAATATTAAACTGTAGAGTAGAATTCTTTTCAAAAAAAGGAGCCTACATGTGTGTTTCAATGCATAAGGGCAGTGAGGTGCTTCAAGGTGGTTTGAAGCATAGGATTTTCCTTACCCTTGAAGATTAAGAACAAGGCAAAGAGTGCAGGAGAATGCTGGGAGAAACCCTCACCTCTCTAAAAGGGCAAACTGTAGAAAGCAAAAGATGCAGTCAGACAAGAGAGCTTAAACTACCGGTTTTGTGCCCTGAATTATCACAGATCAAAGACTATTCTTTTCTCTTTCTCTCACTTCCTATCTGACTTTGTTTTTTGCTCAGTGCACAAGAACCAAAGTCCTTTGTGTGTGAAAAAAATGTACTGCTGACAGTAAGCCCTGGCTTTCACAAAGTAGGTTTCTGTAGACCATGGCTCATCATTCCGTGAGACACACCTGTTGGAATCGAATGTCAAGGTCAAAGGTGACAGGCTCTCTCGGGCTGCAGGTGACAGGCAGGTGGTACTCCTGACTAGAAGGCGTGGTACACGGCACCAGCTTCACCGTGTAAGTCCCTGAGTAGTCCCGTACCTTGGGGGAGGAGGAAAACATTTATGATTTTCACTTAGAAACCGCAGGTGCCCTCAGGAGGCAGCAGAACAGGAAACCACGTGAGTACGTCTCATCACTTACTGCAAAGTCAGACACAAAGCTCCACTGCTGCACAGGCTGGTTGTATGTGGGTTCACTCCTTACGAGGCGGAGGGTGAAGGTCAGGCCTGGATGATCCGCTGACGTGACCACGGAGCTCGTGAAGGAGGCTAGAAAAGTGCAATCATGGTGATATGGTGGTTGAGGCAAAAGAACGCCTAGCCATTTAGAGTCTGCAAAGCACTTTATCACACGTCCTTTGCTCTCACATGCCTGCAAAGTTACCCAGGTTGGTACAATTATTCTTAGGGGGCAGGTGAAGAAACTGGGTTGAGTGAGGGTCAATATGTGACTCTCCCCAGACTGTGCAGATAGGACACACAATCAGTGCCTTTTCTGTCCTGTAACTCTCTCAAAGGTCATTGGGTCGGAGCGTCCAACTCACTCAAGGCCACTTTCCGGGGAGTTTGAGCAGGGCATCAGCGGCAGAAGTGAATGCATTCATTGTGTATCACAGCGATACACTGAACTTAAAATAGTTGACTCCTATCCGCACAGCTGGGCCAACCTATTTTCTGAATGAAATCTAATTTTAATTAGATTTCCTGCAATTGAAGTTAAACAACGATTTAGTTTATTAGAAAGGTGGACATGCGGAAGGGACTGGGAAGACCGGGAAAACCTCCTTTTCCAGAATTGTCAATTACAACAAATGATTCCTTTGGGGTCTGTATTTCTTATAGCTCAAACTCATAAAAATACAATGGACTCTTTTTCTCTTCTTGACTATTCGGCTCTGTTCGCTCTTTTCTTAGAGCTCATGCCCAGAAAGGGGAAGGATACAGAGTCAGCCCATGAACTCCTGTCCGCTTCCGATCTGAGAGAAGTTGGTACTCCAGTAAAAGGTGCAAGATAAGATAGAAACTCAAGTAAAAATACTGTAATGAGATTTCTTTTGTACAAAACAAACAGACAGGCGTGGGACTTTATTGGTTATTTGTTAAGATTTTAATATTTTAAGCACAGTGCATTACAGTGAATAAAACTGCCTAGCCCATTCTTGCTAAATACAGCTAGTTAACATGACTGAAATTTCAGCCTAAAGTCAAGTGCCACTTCTGAGTCTACTACAAAAGTTCCTCACAGAACACAGAAAAGAGCTATGAACAGAGAAGTGCTTGCTAAATTCACTTTTCCTTTTTTTGTACAATGAAAACAAAACAGAGAAAGGAATTGTTACTCTTCTCTGTCACCTTACATGAACTCAGCAGTTTCCTTTTACATGTCCTCACGGATCCTGTGTTTAATTTGGTAGAGGATGAGATGCAGATCAATGATTATTAAGCCCTCAAGGAGATAACTGTACATATAACATTCACTTGACAGGAAGGGCTTCAAAGCTAACAGAGAAGCCTGCTGAAACCCATGTGAGAATGGAAAGACGGTGTGCTTGCCACGCGAGGGGTGTTTGTGCATGGGCTAGGGCACTCACCGGGGTGGGACAGCACGAACAGGCCATGGAACTGAGCCTCAGTCTTGAAGTGCACGGCCAGGCGGCCCTCCTCACCGATGCGCATGCTGGTAGGGTAGAGAGAACCTGCAAGAGGACAGCACACAGTGCACAGATGCAGGCCACTGGCCGTGCACAGGTGCTTTTCAAAACTTAATGCAGTCCTATTTCATCTTTAAGCATTCTGGACAAATGATAAAAGTGACAGAAGCTTTTCATTTTCTTTTTCTTTTTCTTTGCTTTTCTTTCTTTCTTTCTTTGTTTTTTTTTTTTTTTAAAGGGAAAAAGATATTTGAAAGGAAGGAAATGTGAATTAGGTCACTGAAAAACACAGATTAATTGCAATACTGTTATTTTTTTTAAAGCTTAAGTCTATGAGTATGAAGCTATGAATTGATTGACCTACAAAGGAAATGGCCAAAATCGTAGAGATATTGGCTATAGAGATCTGGCCAATAAGTGGAACTGGGTCTGCATTTCCTAGAATGATTGCAAACTTTATTGGCTTAAAGAAAACTAATGTTTTCTCAAGAAATTCAATGGTTAAGCAAAATTTAGCTTTAGATATAAGCAGGAAGCTGCAGGTCCTAATGGAAATGTTTAGAACTACAGAAAGGGGCCTCCTTCAGATTCACTTAAATATACATCTTCCAAGGTGAAAGGCGTAGTTAAAACACTTGACATAATCTGGCATGATTGTTCAGGGTAAGCATATTGCTTGTTACATAGCCCTAAGGTAATTTGAACTTTAGTAGATTTATATTTGAAGTATGATATCAATCTGTTTTACAATTGACTTGATGCTGTAGGTATTCATGCAAACAGAATAGTAACATAAGGCTAAAAAGAACCCCCCCCCCACTAATTCTACTAATGGATTAATTAGCTCTAAACTCTGAATTTTGATTCCTACATGGAGAGAAGCAAATCTTTGCCAACTTTAGGTTCCACAGTTGGTAGACTCAATGACTAGTGTGTTCAGACATTTGGCTCAAGTATCACAGAATACTGGAATTCTGAACTGAAAAGAGATATTGGAAGTTAGTCTATTATACAGTTACTTTGTCTTAGTTCTTTGAGAATAAAAGCTTTTACTAATATATTTAGACAAGATATCAGGTCTGGATTTTATGCTCTGAATAACTACTATGAAGATATGCAGGATATTAATTATTGTAACCATCCTACTAACTTGTTTTGAAACTGTTTCATTGCTATTTTGTCTTTTTTCTCATTAAAATGAATAAAAGATGAAAAAAAAAGTAAAGTAAGCCCCAGGAACAGGCTAAGAAAATATATCACAAGTTTCTTCGATGGTTTTCAGCTACATTCAAAAAACTTTTCTTAAGTGATGCAAATAGATAAGAAACCCCTTTTCAGCCCACCTTGGAGTTCAGCCTCAGGGGGGCTGCCAATCCCGTCATTCCACAAGATGGCAGTGTCATATACAAAAGTCAGACGAAGCTCTGACTTCAAATCGAAATGCTGCCAGCCTCCTGCCCCAACCGGGGAGTGGAACACATAGGAAACATACAGAGGAACTCGCAGGGTCACGTAGGACTGCACCAGGTTTAGGACCTGAAACAATAAAATGACACCTCTCAGCACTGTTTGTGGTAACTCCATGAGCCTGCATTCACACACTCTATTTGCTCCTCTCACTTTAACTGAAGATTTTCTGTACTCAGTGAAGAAAAGGTAATGATGCTATTTGTATAACGCTGTTTGCCCTCACTTAATTTTGGACCATTTAAATTGTTACTAGCTATTTTCCCTTGCAGAAAGGGATAGGCAGCAGCAATTCTTAAGGTAAGTATTATTTTGAGCATACTATACTTACAAAATTCTATTTACTTTAGGCCAGTTTTATTGAGCTGTAGTCATGTACCATAGAATTTACTTCAAGTGGACAATGCGGTGGTGGTTAGCATATCCAAAGAGTTGTGCAGCTGGCACTACCATCAGCTTTAGAAGCTTTTTTTCAATTCCAAAGGGAGCTCTGTCTCCATTAGTGGTCACCTACGGTCCCTCCAACTACTGGTTTACTTTGTGTCTCTACATACTTGCTTCTTTTGAATCATTTTGCCTATTGATAGTTTGGTGCTATTATGAAGAGCTCTGTTATTATATAGAGGGAGATTAGACAAGCAGTAGAGATGTGGAGCAAGCATATTTAGCAGGGACATATCACATTTCAACTATTTTATGAATAAGTAGCTTAGGTGTTTTGCTTTGAATCGTATACTTTCACCCTTCAGATATAGAGCAGATGGACTGGGGGTTGCACTGATCTTTATTGATTGAGCACTGACCATGCTGAAGACAACATAATAGATTTCCCATAAAAGCTAAGTATTTTCACTCACAATTACCTCTACTTGTTTGCTCATGGCTGCCTTCAAGTCAAGAGTCAGCTCCAAACATTTCTCCTTCATGCTCATTTTGCCTTTGGGGAGGAGCCTGAAGTCACACAGTGCCAGATCCAGTGAACGAGGCAGGTGAGAACGCACCCTGTGTTACAAGTGACTTTTCCATGGGACGGCACTCAGCAGCAGCAGGCACCAATTATTATTATTATTTTCTATCGCACTTCATAAAGATACCCATGAGAGAGGAATTCCAAAATTGTTTTAGTCTGTGGCAGGAACCCTGGGATGTGTGAATGAACCACACATACACAGTGGAGTGTTTTGAAGAAGTCTTTTACTGTAATGAAAAGAAGTGTTTTGAGACAGTCTCACTGTGTAGTGCAGGCTGGACTTGAACTCACAGTATAGCCCTGGCTGGTCTCTGACTCAGGGAGATCTGCCTGCCTCAGTCTCCTAGTGCTGAGTGCTAGGATTTCAGCTATGTGCTTCCCCACCTGGGCAAAAGTTTTTGACTGGGTGGATGAATGGAAAGAGAAAGGGATAGGCACGTTAGGTCTCAAATTTTCCACTGACATCCTTAGTGGAACTGAGTGTCCCACTCAAGTTAGAATCCTGTCTTTGGTCCACCTGTTCTCTGCTCTCACATACTTCACTGCATGGCAAACAAAGCTGAGGGCAGTCCTATGGTCATCTAGTAAAAATGACCACCAGTGAATTGGCAAACTATCTCTAAGGAATGGTAGAACAAGGACAACTAGTCGCTTATGCACAAGAGGAAATGGGTGTAGCTTAGATCACACTCCTCAGAAGTCCTGGCCAGCCTGTCTGACCAGGGCTCCATCTGCACGGAGAGGGTAAGAATAAGACCCACCTATCAGTGAGCAATTTACACCATGAGAGCTCCACTCCTGCACACCATGCTACCTGTCAGGGAGTTGGAAGTGAACTCCTCAAGTTATAAAACTGATTATTTAATTGCCAACAAAAATATTGAAATGAGAACCATCAAACAAATTATTTGATTTGCACTGCTGGCTAACATTTATTGTCACTTGCTTAACCTGGACAGCAAGAAAGGTACTCTTCAGCACAAGCCCTTTAAGGTGGTGTCTTCCAAGAGTTCTGTCACTGCTTTCACTGAGTCAGTGACCCTGAAGTGCAGCGTCAGTGCTCTGGCAGTGTAATGGGGAGTGGCTAGATGCATCCTTGTGTCACTGGCAATTAGTACTCATATTCATCTGTGAGAAGCCACCATTTTTTTTTTTTTAAGAAAACACTGAATGTGCCGGGCGTGGTGGCGCACGCCTGTAATCCCAGCACTTGGGAGGCTGAGGCAGGAGGATCAGTGCAAGTTCGAGACCAGCCTGGGCTACTAAAGTGAGCTCAAGGGCAGCCTGAGCTGCATAGCGAGACCCTGTCTGAAAAGGACAAAAACAAAAAAAAAAAAAGAAAACACTGAATGTTAGGCACAGATTTCTGATTCAGCTTTGGACTTTTGCCAGTGTTCCACTTCATCCACCAAATATTACTGGGTGTACTATTTAGCAAGAAATTACTAAAATTGACTTCCTATGAACAAGTTAATTGGAGTAGAGCTCCCTGACTAATTCTTCAATTTCCTTTGATTCTTGTGCTAAAGTAGAATTTGATCATTTCAGGACATGAAATCAGCATCATACTTCATTTTCTTATAATCGTAGGCCAAGTCTTCTTTCTAAATTCTTAGGACCCCTGTATAAAAAAGTCTACAACCTAAACAGAACTGCCATGGTCATCAGGTCACCTACCTATTAATTTATTCAGAGCTACAGAATGCAAAGCTGTCAGTGTAACGTGTAGCTGTCACCTTGCAGAGTGTGTGCGCTGTCCTTTCAGCCCATGCTCGGGAAAGTTAAAGGTATTAGTTGATAGTAAAATAAACATCTGTCAAATCTTAAACTGAGACTTAATGAATAGCTTCACAGGCTTTTATTCATGCTCTAAATTTCTTCAATAAAAACAGATAATGCTTTAAATAATATATTTAAAAAGTATAAAATCGAAATGCCCTGGGAAAGGTAACAGGATCATCAAGTTTATATAGCTGAACAGAGAGTACACGCTTGTGGGTGGTGCTGTCTGCCAAGGTACATAAGGCAGTTTGCTAAGGGGAGTGTGAAGCGGGCAGAGACGGAGATGCATAGAATGGAAGTTTATCTGCCTTTAAAGAAAATTACACTCGTAGCATTTTCCATAGTGGGAGCTGAAGTTGAAAACATTACAGTAGATTTAATTCTTCACCTACTTTGGACATATAGTTGCACGATCCGACATACACACTGTCCTCTGTCTCTCACCTCTTCCCTCTTTCCCTCTCCCTCTCTTTAGTTTTGCAGCGATGGAGATAGAATCCAGAGCTTCACACGTGCTAACCAAGTGACTTCTATCCCTTGCCCTGAGCTGTGCTGTTGTTTTCAAATTCATAGAAAAGAAAGACAGTGCATGTATCAATAACATTGACATTTCCAGACCAATGCTATTCAACAGAAATAGAATGAAAACCACACATGCAACTTTAGATTTTTCTCATTTCTCACATAAAAAAAAAAAGAATAAAGCAGGTGTAGGTATCAGAGAGGCAGGAGTAGACTCTGGGCTAAGGTAAGTATTGGTCCAGAAATTCCTTACAAATAAGAATTGATTCTATGGGATGATTACAGTGGCAGGAGTATAAGTAATGTAAGTGTCGACAATAGGAGGATGGTCAACTGTGATGATGGCCAACTTCTACGTGAGATAGCGCAGTCAACAAAATCATGAATCTGAGAAGTTTTCCTTGTCATTCAAAATGTTCATATGTTAAGTCAAAAGGCAGTATATAAAATGATACTATGCATCACTCTTAAAACAGTATTGCATTTTGTGCAGTACCTCACTAGACAGCTTGGACTCACAGTGATCCTCTTGTTTTCAAGGCTCCCAGTGCTAGAGTTATGGGTGTGTGCCAGCACTCCCAGTCTTGGTGGCTGGCTTAGCATGCTTAGGGGCAGGTCCAGTGCTGCACGTGGTATCAGGGATCAAACCCAAGTCCCTGCATTTGCCTAGGCAAGTGCCTAGTCTGCTGAGCTATCTTACCGGCCCTGTATGTGTATATTAAAAAGCAATTGCAAGGGGCCATGGAGACAGCTCAGTGATCTAAAGTGCCTGCTTAGGCAAGTTTAGGCAAGCTTAGGCAAGCTTAGGCAGGTGCACGGGACTGCTGCTCAACTCCTGCCCCCACATGCCTCACTAGCCCAGCCCTCTGGGCAGGCTGTGCCAGCCAAAAAAAAAAAGAGATTGTAAAAGATGCCTGTGAGGCTAGGGATGTAGCTCTGTGCATAGCGTTTGCTTTGCAAGCATAAGGCCTTGAGTTCAAGTCCCAACACTAAAACAAAAGAAAAGGAGAAAAAGCTTGTGTACAAGAATAGTGGACTAAAGGACATTTTTATTTCCATTTAAAAACATACTGTTTTGTTCCCTAGAGATGTATAACATTTTCATTTAAAAAGTCACATAATCCAAATGTTATTTGGTAATTTTGAGAAAATAGAAAGCAATGTACTCTGTGGACATTACACATTTTGGATGCCTTTGCTATGTCTTCTGAAATGATTTATAGTGTCTTATATATATAACAGGAAGTTACTTCACTGTGTAAAATAATGATACAAAAATGATTTTCAAAGATATTCTAATCTCAGAATTTATACCAGAATTCCCTCATGGTAGGTATCACAAGCTTTTTCTTACTTCCATCAAGAGTCTCACAACTTTCTCCTTGTGACTTCATTTTTCATTGTGTGTGGAACCGTGGACTTGGTTTGTACAGAGATTATGATTGTATCATTGGAAGTTCCCTGACATTTGAGGTTAATATCATAGATAAATCCCAAATAAGAGCTTTTGTCTCTCTTTTTTTGTTTTCATTATATTCTTGTTTAACTTCGTTCCCTGTGTTTTCAGAACCAAAGATGAAACTTAGGACCTTACATTTGCCAGACAGGTACTTGTGTTCCTGAGCTATCTCCTTTTTTTTGCGGGACCAGGGATTGAACTCTACTGAGCTGTTTCCCTGGCCCTCTATGTTTCCTTTTATTGGATACAGATGTGTGATTCTCTTTCTTGTTTCTGAATAGCCTTGTGGCCTGCCGTCTCTCTTGCTATTTCCCCCGTGGTAGGGCAGATGTGGGGAACACCCTACTATACATAAAGTACAGATCTTCAGCAGCTGCTTAAAGATGGCGGATGTGGCCGCTGCTCTAAGGTCTAGAAGGACAGGGTTTTCTGGGGCAGTCTGGCTCGGGCTTCCTTCCTCACTGTGGAAGTGAATGTGAAGCCTGTGTGCTGTCTCAGTTTGCTTTCTTGTTTGATGCTCTTCTGGTGAAGGAACAATTTCAGCTCTCGATGCTCTTGCTGGTCTTTGAGAGCAAAGAGGACGACCACTCCGGGGTAAGTTGCTCTTTTAACTCACCGCAAGAACGGTGAGCGCAAGCCTGCTTCCTTGCTCAGGATTCTTAACTCCAACTCTTCTACTGCTATTTTTCTTTCTTTCTTTCTTTCTTTCTTTCTTTCTTTCTTTCTTTCTTTCTTTCTTTCTTTCTTTCTTTCTTTCTTTCTTTCTTTCTTTCTTTCCGTGTTTTGGAAGAATATTCTGCTAGGGACTAAAATGATCCACTCTGAAAAGTCTTTTATTCCTAGTTCTTTTTCTGCCCTTAGGTTATCAAGGGTTTGGAAAATAGTGATGAGCCAAACAGGAAGTTTTTGTGCCTTGCATAAAGCGTTACTGTTGGGTTAGGCGGTCCTCTCTTCCTTTGCCACTGCCTGAGTAGGGGAAACTAACTAAAGGCGAGGCTCATACAGCACAGAGGAGTATGTTGGCAAAACATAAGGCAATATTCAGAGGTCATAGACTGATAGCAGCTGTAGGCAGAACGGGCAGGAAGGGCAGTAGGCCACAGGCCCTGGCCTCCAGGAGATGGTCTCTCTGGTTATGAATTTCTCTTCAGAGAAAGCCAGCCACTGAGTTATGTATACAGAGATATGCTAATGGAAGATTAAAGAAGGAAAGACCTATGGTAAGCCTATGCCAGAGTGTCACAGGTTCATGAGAAAGGGGGCCCCTGTGCCCAAGGGATAGACCAGTCTGTGTTGTGGTTTGTATCTAGTTGTCCGCCTAAAGCCTCATGTAAATCATGGGGCTGTCAAGCTCACAGCTCCAGGGGCAGGGCTTGAGGGGGCGTGGCCAAGAGAGGCGCAAACAGTTAGACTGACAGCACAGGCTGTCAGAGGCTTCCCCCATCCCCCAGGCAGTGGTTTCTTGGAAGTATGGAGCAGATCATCCTGGACATGGCAGCAGCCTGGCTTCTCCTCTAGACCCTATAAAGTGAGGGCAGCTTCTTGAAACCTCCAGGAACTGTGAGCTAAATAAACTTTTCCTCCCCTAAGCTTGTGTATCGAGTATTTGTCTCAGCAATGACAAGAGTAACTTAGACAGAATTTGGTACCAGAGGAGTGGGGTCGTTGCTGTGGCTAAACCTGACCATGTGGATCACAAGCTTTTGGGAATGGCTTATGGGAAGAAATAGGAAAGGTTTAGAAATGTTATCTATGAGCAAAGCCCTGGAACAGTTTTGAAATTTCTGTAGGGGAGGTTCTGGTCAGAGCTCAGACCAGAAGACAGACAGAAAGCCTGTAAAGACCTGTAAAGACCAGGCTGGGGAGGTTTCTGCTGGGAAGAAGGACTGCATTGGTTGTTGGACTCCAGATCATTTCTGTTTTGGCTTGGCCCAAACTTTAGCAGAATTTTATCCATGTCCAGAGGCTTTGCCTGATACTGAAATTAAACATGGAGGACTAGTTAATCTTTCAAAGGAAATTTCAGAGCAGTCAAATGTTGCAGCAGTGGCATGGTTATTGCTAGGGACTCTTAGTCAAATATATGCTGAGAATAAAGAGCAAAGAGCCCAGCAGAATGATTTAAAATGTTATGAAGTTGGCCAGAAAGAAAGTGCCAGGGAGGCTGTGGATTGCAAAGATGGAGCTGAGATCTCCATTGCCCAGGAGGAACAGGAGAATAGAACAGGTGTCCTGAGGGCATCACAGGAGGAGGTAGGGTAGGTTCTCGCACTTTGCAGCCTCAGAAGCACAAGGGTGAGGGACTTTGTTTTGAGGAGAAAGCCATGGAGCCTCATGTTCCAGTCTGGAGGCAGTGGCCACACAGGTTCCAGAATGGAGGCAGTGGCCACATCAGACCACAGAATGGGCCCAGCACAGAGAATTTGTTTCTCAGAATCCTGGTCAGAATGTTCAGAAATCCAGGCACTCAACCCCTATAGCTAAGAGAGAAGAAAGCCTGGCTACTGTGCCAGGTGGCAGCAGACCTTGGCATCATCCACATAGCACTGGTTTTAGGTGCATACAGAATGCAGGAATTCTCAGGTTAAGAAGGCTTCCTCCTCAATTTCAGAAGAAGGCCTGGGAGGCCAGGCAGTGTGCCCTGGGGAGGGCAGTGTGTGAAGCTGTGAGTGAGAAACCTACTCAGAGGAAACCCCAGAAGTTTGGAAAAGCCAGGAACATGGATCATCTAAGGAAAACTGCAAAGAGGGAGCATAGCTGGCCTCAGAGAGAAGCTGTGGGAGCTACTACCAAGGATGCCAGAAGGGTGGAACCCCATGGAGCTCACAATTTGTCACAGATTGCTTCGGATGTTCCACATGGAACTATAGGACTTAATGTTTGTCCTACTGAATTTTGGATTTTCCTTTGGCCCCAGTGGTTTGTATCCTCCTGTATATACCTTTTGGAATGACAATGTTTATTTATTCAATTTATGTACTTTTTCATTTGCATAGGTGCTCACAGTTGAGAGTCTACCTTGGATCTTGGAGGAATTTTTAGAGTTGGACTTTTCAGCACTGCTGAAACTATTGGGACTTTGGCAACTCTTAGAGATGGACTAAAATGCCTTCTGCAGAAAGGGATGTACATGAGACATTGGGGGTCCAGGGGCAGAATGTTATGGTTTATATCTAGTTGTCCCCCCAAAGCCTCATGTAAATCATGGGGCTGTCAGGAGTGTGGCTCCACGGGCGGGACTTGAGGGGGCGTGGCCAAGAGAGGTGCAAACCATTAAATTGACAGCATGCACTGTGAGAGGCTTTCCACACCCCCAGGCAGTGACCTTTCAGAGTTATGGAGCAGATCATCCTGGACATGGCAGCACCCTAGTCTCTCATTTAGACCCTGTAAAGTGGGTGCAGCATCTTGAAAGCTCCAGTAATTGAGAGCTAGATAAACCTTTCCTCCCCTAAGCTTATGTGTCAGGTATTTGTCCCAGCAATGACCAGGGAAACTAAGAAAGTCTGGTTCTGGTCTCACTTCTTCAAGCACCTTCAGCCCACTGTGGCAAGTCCTGGGCATGTCAGGGCTAGGGAGCACCTTAGGTAAAGAGACAGAACCAGTGGAGATGGGCAGTGCCACCCTCTCTTCCCTCACTGTTTTTCAACATAGAGATGCTCAGTTTGAGCCCCCAGCCCTCCCTACCCCACCCCCAGCCCTTGATATGCACACTTATAAACTAGGGACTCCTTTGAAACCCAAAATCCAAAGAAACATTACCTAGTCTTTTTCTACTCCCATTTCAGCCTGAGCAGGCTCTGGGAAATAGGAAAAGTAGTTGTCAAAGAACATATAAATCACAACACTATATCTTTAACTGTCCATCCCTTTGGAGGGAACATTTACATTTGGAGAGACTGTTTACCACAGTGACTGCAATATAGCAGGCCCTGAGGAACCTGCACTGTAGCAGCGGTTATTCCAAACATTAAGGTAATCCAATGATCTAAGGCTATTTTAAAAACAATCCTTGCTCTCATGGATATAAAAAGGGTTTCATCTTTTTTCTCTTTTGACTCTTACTGGTGTCACAGCTGAACATTTATATCTTTAGGTATTGAGGAACATTCCTAGTGATTTCCGTAGTGGCTTGCTAGTTTATGTGCCCAAGGACAGCAGAGAGAGCTTCCTGCATCCCACCTCCTGGCCCTATGCTTTCTGTGTTCTTGGGGCTGGTCACTCTCACCAGGGTGAGATGGAATCTCAGCGTTGTTCCAACTTGCATTTCCTTAATAGGTTACAATGTGCAACTATTTTGTTCCCATCTACTTACTGGACATTTATACTTGTTCTCTTGAAGAAATATACTTCTTCTCTCTCATTGCATTTACATTTTACTGATGTTTTTAAGTTTATTTCTTGAGTTCTTTATGTCAACTGGATATTCAACCTCTGTTGGAAGAATAGCTAGCAAAGATTTTCTCCCATTCTGTATGTTTTCTTATCAAATTGTTTCTGTTGTTCTGGAGAAAATTTTTAATTTGATATAGTTTATTTTGTTGATCTTAATATTATTTCTTCTGCTCGTGGGGTCCTGCTCAGGAAATCCTTGTGCCTATGGCTGCATATGTTTCCTTTGTAGTAGTTTTATTGGCTACTTCTTTTTTCTTTTTCTGTTTTTGGTGCTGGAAATCAAAGTCAGGACCTCACACTTGCCAGGCACGCCATGTGCCACTGAGCTATGTCCTCAGCCCTTAGTGACTATTGACTATTTCTGTAATGAATGCATGAGACAGTTGAAATATTTATTGGTATCAGCCATACATAGCTATAGGCAAACTGCATGAAACTTCATCGCTGTTGAAAGAAAGCTACCCTGGACTTTCCAGCTGATACCTTCACCTTGACAGCCCTTTCCTGTATATTAAATCCTTGACACTGAGCAGTCTGGGACAGCAGAACACACTATTTGTCTTGCTTACTTTTCTGTCATTACTGGGACAAATACCCATCACTCAAAATGAAGGAAGGAAAGGTAATTTAGCTCACAGTTCCTGGAGGTCTCACTCCATATTCGGCTGGCCCAAGGCTGAGTGGAACAGGGCAGAGAGCATCCAGTTTATGGCAGTGGAACAGCAAGAAAATGGTGACAGAGGCAGCCAATCAAGGGAGCAGAGAGCAACAGCAACCAATCAGGGCAGCAGAGCAACAGCCTGAGTCTCTCTCTCTGTCTCTTTTCAAATTACATCAGGCTCTCTGCTTTAGCCTCTCCACCTTAGGCTACACCCGTAATCCCAGAAGTACTTAAAACACATAATCCCAGGGATCATGGATCAAGTCTCAAACTCTAGATCAGTACTAAGTCACATAATCCTAGTGACTCATGAGTCAAGTCTCAATCTATAGAAGTCCCTGCCCCATGACTGCATGAGGCTTTGGGGGGACAACTAGACATAAACCATAACACTGCTGGAGTATGTAAAAAACAGACTTTCACTCATACAAATAAAATGTAAGACTTGGTAGCTCTAGATACTAAGAAGACCTAAAGAAAAACTCAGTTTTGTTTTTCTTTTGACAAAGGCAAGTAGAGGTGAATAAAAGTTTTCTGCACAATGTTTATATAGAACTACAATGGTGAGGACAGGCTGGGAGGAAGGGCTTGATGACCTGTCGTCACGGAGCTGTAAGTAATGTGCCCGCGCACACACAGCAGCGCATTTGTTCAAAGGGGAGTCTCATTAACTCGATTTGGGTATCTGCACTCTCTGCCACATCACGCTGTCTTCACTGTTGATGTTTTATTTGAGAAGTATTTCTACTAATTCAGGACGGTTGCTCACTACCGCTGCTCTTAGAGGAGGCCATGAAGATACTCCACGACTTCTGGGTTCCCAGCCAAGACACAGAGCTGCTCACTCTGCCTCAGAACTCGCCGAAGCCATCAAGCTCCACAGCTTTGCTGTGGGGTTACACTGAGTTAACGTCATCTTTTCCCTGATGCTACTGTGCTTGTTTTCCTTTTTAATACCTTAAGAACAGAGCCTAAAGGAAATTAAGAACTGTCAGTTCCACTAGGAATTTAGTGTCACCTTGGCTAAGTTTTGAAAAATATGGCATATTCTGTACATCATTTAACGCTTCAGTATGTAAATCTACTTTTTAAACTTTTTGTTCAATCTAAATAAGACCAGTCTTGGCTTGTATTCAAATACTCATTGCCATTTTACTATACCCCAAATCCTTTGAGTGTGCATTGTCATCCCAGTGAGACCCTGCCAGTCCTCATTTTAGGTGGCTCAGTGTCTCTGATACACAGGAATATAAACAAGGAGTAATGATGTGTGCTTAGGAGATAGTGTTTGCATTGTTGGACTCCAGAGCAGATTCAGAGCCTCAGGCAATGACTGTGCACTGCCCTCCTGATGCAAAGTGAGTGCCTCCTGACCAAGTATTTAAAAGACACATGTTTTCATACATTGTTCCAGAAATTGGCATAGGTTATCTAACACCCATGTCAACTTTCTGGTCCCTCTTGGGGCTAATGACACCCATACCTAAGACCTGGGTTGAGATTTCCTAAGAGACCTCGGTGTGGAACAAACCACTTGGTTTCGCAGTGGCTGAAGCTGCATAGCCAGCAGTCCATACCTGGCCATCGGTCCCGATGGTGCCTCCGCAGTCTGTGAGGAGCTCCGACATGTCATAGTAGCTGACGAACTCCCACAGACAGGCCTCCAGGTTCAGGTTCCGGTAGAAGCGCAAGGTGCTCCAGCCTCTCAGAGGCACGCTGTACTGGTAAGGGTACGTCTCGCCAATGACTTCTGGATTCTTGGTAGCATCAGTCAGGAAGCCATGGTGGGTCTTCACTTCCGTGTAATCCAGAAGGTTGGAGCACCTGTGGTTCCCCACCCTCGTGCCGTCGGGGCTGAGGGTCAGCTCAAAGTTGGAGAGCTCTCTGGTGGAGACGACAGGAAGCATGCCTGCGGGGAAGCACAGTCGCCAGGGTTTGTCTCATCAAGTCTGGGCATGTGCTAGATTTACTTAATTTCAAGGAATGCTTGTGTGGTCATATTTTTGAAAGCTGGATAGAAAGAAGACAGGAAACAAGGACAGGGATGTGACATGCTAGCTGTGATCTGAACACTTACTTGAGCTTTATAATTTAGGAAACCAATACTCTTCCACGGACTTGCTTAATCCTAGCACTTACCATCTATGTGTGGCATGGTGACTGTGAGCTTGATGAGATTTGGGTGATCCGGGTCCTGGGGGCCTGTGTAGCGTAATTTAGCTGAGAATGGCTCGGCACCCACTACCCCAGGCTTGCGGGGCTGACAGAGACCTCAAAGGAAATGGACACATTTAAGCTAATGATGACACATGACACCGGAAGAATACTTAATATTTGGTGCTATTATTGTTTCACGTATCTTAAAATTCCCAGTGACTGAGTTGCGGTTTAGGAAGTGTATCATGAGGAAGCCGAGGACCATGGCAGTGAGTGGGTCATCACAGCTCCCATTCTGACAGCCTCTTGGCATTTTAAACGCATATCTCAAGTCCTAAATGTAATTCTGAATGCTGTTTGCAAGGAGGAACTCTAGAAATAAAAACCTACTCCCATGCTGTTTCAAAGTAGCCCAATTTGGGGCTGCAGCTGTGCTCAGGGGGGAACACTGGCCTGGTGGGCTGGAGGGGGCACTGGGTTTAACCCACAGATTCCTGTGGAAGCCAAGAATCAGTCGATAAACAGGAGTTTGTGTCTTTCCACTCTGTGTCTCCTGGGTCCCACTCCCCACCGCCATTCAGCCTTGGCTGTAGCCTACCTTATGAGCAAGGCAGTAGCATTCCACCTGGACTGCCCTGCCCCTCCCACCTTCCCAACTTCTGCATAAGCAACTGACAGCTGGGCTCCCTGCATGGCCCAAGCACCCTTTGTTACGGCCCAGGAGCTCTGGCCCTCCGCCCTGAATTGTCCCCCAACAGCGCCTCCCTTTCCGCTCTGGCGCTCCCAGGTCTCCGTCATTCTCAGTGCATTCTGTGTTCTTTCACGCTTCCAAGGCCATTGCTCTGGTATTCCAGATTCCACCTGAGCATCACCTCTGCGCCAAGCTTTCTCGACCCACCCCAGGGCGGAGCTAACCAGTTCCCTTGTCGCGCAGTGTCTTATCCAGGCTCAAGTGTGCCAGGCATCACCTTTCCTAAGGACTCCTTGAGGATGGCGTCTGCTCTGGCTTTTCAGAGCAGACTCCATCTGCTCTGTTGGTTGTCTACAGTGCTGAGCCTGATATCTAGTAGGTGCTAATAAAGCATGAAATGAATAAATTTTCTCTAATGAATATTCAGTAAGAGTACATCTTCACTTTTCAGGGCACTCTGGGGCACATGATATATTTGGAAGAATGGCCTGAAGTGAGCTATCTCTCATCCCTGTGAGTCCTCTGTCTCAGGGAGCCTCAAGCAGGGCCTTTACCTTCCTCTCTGCCAATGGTTATGATGGGGCTCAGCAGCTCGAGGCCTTCTTGGCCATTGGTGTTTACAGCACGGGCTGCACACTGCACCCGGGAGCCCGGCTGAAAGTATATGGAGTCTAAAGTGATCATCTTGGACGATGTAAAAAATGTGTCGAAGTCCACCTCTCTCATGGGGCTGGTGACACCATCGGGGCCTGCAGGAGCACTGGTCAGCCATCGGTAGTGGGTCAGGGTGTCATTGATGCTCTCACTTGCACAAATGGAGCCTGTCTTGTCATAGTCAGAGTATTTGGGGTTGCACGCCTATGAGAAACAAATACTGTGTCAGGATCACTTGGCTGAGCAATGTGGACCCGGTTCCTCTCAAGTTCTCTCTCTCAGTATTTCTACGAAATTTCCAAATTCCAGATCCCATTGATGAGAACTTTAACCAACTCTAAGCTTGAATTTCAAAGAGCTTATTGGATGTTTCCACTTCTTACTAAATAAATACAAAATTAACAACCACAGCAGTGGGTCTTGAATCCCTGAGTTACTGAATTATCCCTATTCTTCTCTCCTCCATTCTCCTCTTCTCCTCTCTCTATCCCTAACAGAGGTGTCACAGTCCACCACTTGTTTGGGGCTGTTCCCATTTGCTTCTTTGTCATACTATTTCTTCATGAATAAAGTTTACAATGGTCTTAAATCATTGCCTTACAATTTCTTTAATTTCCTTCTTACCGTAATGCAGACGACAGGGTAACCAGCCATGGGTCTGGAGCCCCCTTTCACTCTGGAGGTGTCATCATAGAGCAGCAAAGATGTAATTTGAGGAACAGAAGGAAAAGTGACATCTGCCATGCTGCTCATTTCTTCTATGTACACAATGGCTTTGGTCACCTAAAAGAAGAAGATAGTCCTCATCAAGTAGCTCAATGTTAGACTTCCAGGGTTTCTCAGTCACAGGACAATAATCATGATGCCCATGGAATCTCTGTGATAAAGATGGTCACAACTGTCCCTTCAGAGTGACAGGCAATGCTGGCATCTTGTTTGGGTCTCTTGGCTCCAGGGAAGGGCCCCTTGAGCCTGGGGTAGCTCATGAGAAGGTGGCCCACAAGCTACTTGGATTCTATGTTCTTTTTCTCCAATTATTATGACATTGGATAAATCTGCTGGTGGTGTGAAGCCAAAATCATTAAGATGCAGTCCAGTTAGGGAAGTAGCTTTTCTTAAGTAATAACAATAATCTCAAGTAATAAAAATGATATATCAAATTAGTGTAGCTTTAGAATTTGACTTATTCCTAAAATTAAAAAGGGGACCTGGGAGGTTGCTCAACAGAATAAGTGCTTGCCTGGCAAGTGCAGTGTCCTGAGTTCAGTCCCTAGTTCTGAGAAAAAATTAGTTAAAAACTTAAAAGAGTCCTGTCAGTGTAAAGTCCAAAATTCTGGAGAAATTATGCATGTCTTGAGGAAAAAAACTAGATGCTGATAAGATACAAATTAATTGAACAATTAAAATAAGTCTTAGGACTATTGTATTTTGGGTACAAGCCTTTGGGCACCACAGTTTAATCAAACTAGGTGAGAATTTTGAAAGCTGGCAAATGATTTTTGGGTGAAAAGAGCTAGTTTTAGTGATTCACAGGGCTAGATTAATATGCTTCTGCATGCTGAGAGATGGCTTCTCTCTGGAGTTCAGGCCCAAGTTCAAGTCTACTAACTGACATGAGGAATGGAGCGGACTACCGTGGGCTGCAAACACAACTTGTCAAAAAAAGCAGAAGAATTTCCCAGATGTAATCTAATCAGAGCAAAATTTACTCCAGTGGTGACAGGATCACAAATGCCCTGCTGTATACAGCTTGTGAAAATTGTCACAGCTTTATTGTACCCACCATATGTAGTTTCTTACCTGCATTTGCTGAGAAAACGCTGGCCACTAACGTATAAACCCATTTCGACCCTTACCTGGATCTCTGCTATCATGTTTTCATCAGGTTTCAGGTGAACGGTAAAGGCCTCTCGCATCTCTCTTACACCATCGAAGATCACTTCAATGTCAACAGTGTGCTGGGTTTCTCCTTCCTTAAACTCAATTTCTACAAATGCAAAGAACATGGATGTAAATCTTTTGCATATGAATATTAGAAATGTAGGCAAGCCTTCAAATTGTGGGCTACGGTGAAAAATGCGTTCCACATTGCGGCCCAGGGTGTTTGTGTGTACCGCCTATATGTGTAGAAGAGAAGCAGAGGGTTGATGAGCAAGCATCACAATGTTTACTATCTGTGCTGTGTGGGAACCTTTTCTCATGCTCTTTAGATTTTGCCGCTATCCAAATGCAAGTTCTAATCATAAGTTACTGAACTGATTTGTTGCCTCGGTATGAAAAACTCCTGAGTTAGAGAAGAGCCAATACTTCTCACACTGAGGACAATCAAACTCACCGCTCGCTTCCCAGAATTTCTAACCAGTGGGGTCCACGTCATGTGACTGGGACTAGAAATATAATTGTGAGTGACATTTATGTATGTCTGTGTTTCATTGTCATAAAATTATATCCATTTATTAGATTTTTTTTCTTGACCATTAACTTGAAAAATCTCAAGATGTTAAAAAAATGGATTCTTTGTAGATCAATCTTATGCACCTATATCTATTATTCCAAACTGATCCAATGATGAAAATATGTAATGTAATCATTGTTAAATTTTTCTGCTTTTGAAATTCTATACTATATGTACTCTTACTTGTTACTGTTTTTTATATCTTTGTTTCTGCTATTTTTTTAGTCTTTACAATAAAAATAATACATAAGTAAATAAAGTGGATTCTATTGAAATCATGAATAAGCAGCTGACCACACCATTAAACTGGAATAAGTTATTTTGATTTTAATGTACCTTTTGGGAATCAGAATCAGAAGGAACAAATACAAAAAACAGAAATCAGTTATTTCAAATAGAGGAGACAATAAATGTTGCTTTCTGATGTAACTGTGGTTCAGTGAACTAAAAGTTCTTTTGAGTCTAGCAGGAAAAAGATTCTTAGGGTATATTTTTATATTTCAGCTTTTGAATTATCAATTTTATTTTTAAAAATTGAACTCGCATGGCAGACATCTTTGCGTGAGTCTCGCCCGGATGGCGCACTTTCCCGCTCGGGCCCGGCGTGTTCCTTGCGTTTGTCAGTCCGAGGCCTCCCCAGCCCTCCCTGGACTCACGGTTCTTGAGCCAGAGGGTGGCACACTACTTGTGTCCCACCTAGGAACTTGCTTTTAATTTTGTTTTCTAAAATTGCATTTTAGTTTGATTGACAGCTATTTTAATCATTTCATAATTCAAAGTCATGTTGCATAATTGTGCTGTGTAAATTTACGTTTTTGTTATGTTGAGATATTCAATGTGATGTTACAGACAACTTGGGTTGTTTTATGTGATATGAAATTTATAAATTAGTTTTCATCACTTAAAAAAATAGGGACTTCACAGAAGAATGAGATGCCCGAGTCCTCCTGGGCCTGACTGCGCGGTAACGGGAGGGGGGGGGGGGTATGGCAGCCCAGGCTTTCCGCAACAGAGGAGAACCTCTCTGTTTCACTAACATTCCAGCTGCTCCATTTTTCTCTCATTTTTCCCTTTTTGCATTTGACGCTTCACTTGTTTTCATTGCTCATCTTAATTTCATAAGCATTCAAGATTTAATATGCCTGAGTGACACAAATCAGCTCTCTAAGGAGTCAAAAATAATTTCAGCATTTAAATGACTTCTGATCGTATATTTGGTAGATGATAGTCAAATTTTAAAATCACATTTGTCTTAATGTGTCACTTTATTTTTCTCCATGTTTTTCAACTTTTATATTTCATTTTTATTGCTTATATCAAGAGGAATGACCTCAATTTAGGCTAAAAAGGAAAAAAAAAACTATATCATGCTTTACCAAAATAAAATTTCATAGGTTTTTATTATAAACATAATGTTGATATCAATGGAATAAAAGACACAGTGATTTAACATTATTTAACTTTTCTTTGGCTTCAGTACTGGGGATAGAACTGAGAGACACCATACCTTCAGTCATTTTTAT
Organism: Myocastor coypus; assembly: GCA_004027025.1. Taxonomy (NCBI): domain Eukaryota; kingdom Metazoa; phylum Chordata; class Mammalia; order Rodentia; family Myocastoridae; genus Myocastor; species Myocastor coypus. The sequence continues at coordinate 56,560 of PVJA010001537.1, forward strand.
TTTTTATTTTCAGATGGGGTTTCTAAATTATTCAGGCCTGCTGTGGGGGTGATAGCTTGGCACTCTAAGCACCTGCCTGGCAAACACAAGGACTCAGGTTCAATCCCTGGTACCTCATGCTGTGCTGACCCTGCACCCAACCGACCACTCAGGCTGCACACAGCTGTAATCCCAGCACTAGGTAGGTTGAAACAGGAGGATTGCTACTAGTCTGGCTGTGTAGCAAGACCCTGTACCAAATGAATGAATGAATGAATGAATGAATGAATAAATAAATAAATAAATAAAATTTAAAAATTGCTCAGGCTGGCTTCAAACTTGCAATTCCCTGTCTCAGGCCCTCCAACACCTGGAATTATGGGCATACGTCACTACGCCTGGGAGCATTATTCATCTTTATCAGACTTCCTTTGTCGGTTCACTACTTAGAAATATTTTATGTTCTAGTAACACTAATTTTGTCTTTAAGGAAAATAATTTTTGCTAAAGGTTATACTTCCTATATTTAGAAAGGTTTTCCTTCATGTAAAGTCTGTTCATTTGAGAAAGGACTGATTTTAGACTTTATAGTTTACTAGCTAATCCCTTTTGCTTTTTCTTTGTTTGGGTTACATGGGACTGACTGCCTCAGAATGACCTAAGGTTGAAGTTGTAGTGGATCAGAACTTTACCATACATGTGGGGAAATGAACTTTTGTTTATAGAAGATGTTTCAACATCTTCTACTGCCTAAGTTTATTACTGATTCAGTGACATCTACCAGTAACACTTCAATTTGTTGGTGGGTTAGAACATCAAGCTGAATATGACAGGGCTGGGCAGAGAGCTCAGTGGCATAAGGGCTTGCCTGGCAAGAGCAAGGTCCCGAGTTTGGTCCCTGGTATCACACACACATACAAAAGAACATTATCATGCAATATTATGGTTGTCAAGAACTAATAATAAGTAGGTGTCCTATAAATGTAATTTTTGCTATAAGTTTATGTTTATTGGTGAGCAAATAATTCAGAGCTAAAAATGGGGACAAGAGAGAAAAGAATATCTTTTCCATAAAACTGGATAATGAAATGATCCCAAAGTATTCAGAAGAGAGATGAAAACCATCCTTAAGAGGCTGTTATCTATATATCAGAGAACTCACTGTCTTGCAGTACTCTGGAATGAACCGAGAGTCACGTGAGACACATTACCAGTCCCTTTTATTTTTCCTTTGCTTTTTACTTTGAGCCAGGGTTTCTAAGTGGCCCAGGCAGTTCTTTGGCCTCCTGGACTGCATGACCTACAGGCAAGTGCTACCACAGCTGGCTTCAGCACACTTTCACAGTCCTTAATTGTCAGAAAACCTTATAGCTTTAGGACGGAGGGGAGACAGAGAGTAAGGGGAGGGACTATCACAAATTAAGGTGTGTTACGTTCTTACACCAGCTCCTCATAGTCAATGTGGTTACATGTTACAAATGCGTACGAATAAAAAAGTCAGCTGGGATGTCCCAGTATTTGAGGTTGAGAGGTAAAACATTAATTGACTCTGAGATAGATCTCATTTATAAATTTAAAATAGAATTACATGGTCAACTGTTTTTTTTTTTTTTCTGAATCTGACAGCATCCTTTGTCACTCTTAAGAAGAAATGTTAAAAATCTGAGAGCTTTGTGATTTCCTACCTTCTCCTATCTGCAAAATAAAAGCTTTCCCAGCTTAAGAGTAAGCAAGCAAACAAAAGATTTATATTACAAGTATTGTTTAAATGGAAATATATTAGTTTTGTAGTTATCATGTACATTTTCAGTATAACATAAACCTATGGGAAAATTTTTATGTAATATGCAATCAAGAGACAACAATAAAACCAGGCAAAAGATTAAAGTACACTCAATACTGAAAGTCTGCTAGTATTTCTACTCAAAATTTCCTTAAGTCCTAATATATGAGTCATAAAGGAAGCCCTATGAGTCAGACAGAAAAACCCTAGACATAAAATATCCCTGCCTCAATAAAGGAGAAGGGTCTAAGAAAGCATACCTATTGATATTTCCATTGGATGTTTCTCTTGTACTTAAAGGTATAGCGCCAGTGCGTAGTGTCAGTATGACCCATCTGGAGACAGCCCTGGGACCCCCTACCTTCTGATACTGGGTGATAGTCCTCCCCAGAGGTGGCAGAGCCATCTTTTGTGTGGACCCTCACGATGGAAACTTGAGATGTGTCTCCTTGGCGAATCACTGGAATTTTCACAACCACCAACTCTCCTGGCTCTTTGGGTTCTGTGACACTAAATTTGGCTTCCCCAAATTTGATCACAGCCTCTGAAATTGTAGAAAACACAGACAAATGAAACCCTAGTAAGGCAAACAGCTTCCCCCACCCCATTTCTAATGCTTCATTTCACATAGGAGGATACACTCCTGGCTTCTCTGTCACTTCAGTGTTAGCAGTGAATGACGAAGGTGAAACAGAAACGTGTGGCCCAGATTTTTAAAAAATATTGTGTGGTGGTTATAAAACCCATGACATTATGTGTGCTGGTCGAGCATTCTATCACTGGGCTACATTCCCAGCCCTCAACTTGAGTTTTAATAGTTCAATTTGTCCCCCACATGTCTTAGTGGTTTCCTTCTGAACTGCTCTCAAACCCTAAGCAGAAAGAGGTTGCTATTTTCTGAGTCACCTAAAACCTTAACAGGGATAGAGTTCAGGTCCTCACTCCCAGGCGAGCACGAGCAATGGCCTCTTACTGTCTGCATCGTCTTGGATCCTTATCAGAGTCTCGTTTTGTTCACCAACCGCAGCCCCGAAGGGGGAGTTGCTTTGCGGTGTGCCAAGCACTAGGCGGAGTTCCTCTACCTCCTCATACAGTGTGTCGTCCACCAGCTCAAGGACGCAGGGCTTCTCATTCTCACCTGGAGCCAATCATAATGTCAGATGGTCAATCATGTGCACAGGCTGCAAAGGACACAGCCACAACTAGGACGAAGGTATCACAAGAGCCAGGATGTTGCTGTTCTCTTGCTGTATCAGGGCAAGGACCTCTGCAGCATGCCTGTGGCAAACATTTACTGACTAATCAAATCAATTTACTTAAACACATGCAAGAAGAGGCTCTTGTTTGCTTTGGGAACTGCTGTCATTTCTATTTTGAAATTTGATCATGCATAGAAAGTAAGAGAAAGAGAAAATAACCAATTTTCCTTATGAATTCCTAGTATTAGATCAGAAGGCAAATCTAGTAGGTATGTACTGGTTGGTTATTGTTAATCTGACTGTGCGATTATAGTCTGACTTGTAATATTAACTGTTGGTTTATTGGACAAAGCACTGAGCCAAGAACAATTATGTCCCTGCCCACAGCAAGGGGGATTAATATTATATCTTGAACTTTCTCTTTTCACAATAACTTTTAAAAACATCTTATGACCATAATTTGTACCCTGAGATGGATCATCAAAGAAATAATTATTTAGTTGTTGGGTCTTTGTTTTCCATATTCTATGACTGTAAATAACTTTGTGACAAATATCCACATAGAGAAATCTTTCTGTACACTTATTTCTTTAAGACTACATTCCAAAGGAAAGAAGATCGTAGAGTGGTGAGTGACAATTCGATCTCTCTGAAATTTGGTATCCAGGCTCTGGAAAAGAGTAACCTAGAGAAGAAAATCATACTTTGCTCCTTGGGAACCATGCAGGATCTTACAAAATTAAAGGAATTAAAAAGTATAAAAAAACTAGACTGCAATATGGAAAACAGAAGATATCGTAGGCATTTGCTCTGGAAGAAACTTCTTATGCTACAAAGCTGAAGCACAATGGATCAGGTCGGTGGCAGCTGTGATCTACACGGGGAGTACAGAACTCTGCTACCAATGTGTCCTATAGGTGACAGTTGATGAGTGACTCTAGTGCAAATGACCACCATTGTCCTAGAGTGTGGTTGAGGAGCAGCCCCTCCCAGGAAGTTTCACTGTTTGACCCTGGTCCCTAGAGTAGCCACTTGGCTCTACTCATGGCTTCCAGTGTTAGGTTTCCAAAGGAATAGGGTGAAGGGCATCCACTGGAGGTGGCTCATTATCAGACAGCAGGCTGGAAAAAGACCCCTAAGGGGCATAAGGTAAAAGCTATAGACACAGCTCTCAGGTCAGGCTCAGTCTCAATTGCATGAGACTTAAAGCCATGGTATTGGCATGTACCTTGTTCTACTGTCTGTTGGTGCCTGCATCTACAAAGGTCTGGGGGCTTACTGCCTTCATCTGCCAGCATGAGCAGGGATGTCTTGGCTTGGGTATTGTCCCACATTATAGCTTCTGTTAGAAAGTCATGCATCCAAAAGAACAGTGAAATTTCTTTTTTCACATCTTCCTTCCTTCCTTCCTTCCCTCCCTCCTTTTTCCAAGCCTTTCTTTCCTTTTCTTTCTTCTTTCTTTCTTTCTTTCTCTCTTTCTTTCTGCTAGTTCAAAGAGCGAAGGTGAATTTCCTCTTATCCATATTCTTTGCCTTTTTCTTGGTCTTTTTTGTTTGTTTGTTTTTTCCCTAACTTCATTTTTATCTCTGTCCTCTTCCGTTTGTCTCCCTTTATTTTTTCTGTCACACTTTTTCATCATCTATTCCCCATTTTTTTCCTATTATCCCTATTAGATAAATATCTCTTTGTCCTCATTAAGGTCATAAGATCCTTTACTTAATTCTTTCTCCTTCTCCTATCTTAGTAGTTTAAAGTTCACATTTTGCTACCTGTATTCTCCTGCTGCAAGTCCACCATATCTTTAACAATATATCCATAAAGCTTTATTAGTCTTGAGATAGTTGACTCTATGAAACTACTGTTGAATGCTGTTCTACTATTAGAAGAGATACAGCTGTTGCATTTGGTGCATACTAGTTGTGGGTCAGTATTTGGGATGTCTTAATGTTTATGCTGTAATTTTGGATGTCTTCTCAAGAGCAGTTAGAGTTACATAATTTGTTGTCACAGTTAATACCCAAGTTGCCCTGAATGATACTACTGTAGCTGACTTGCTTGATATTGGTCACATAACTCTTGAAGCATAAGGAGACAAGACAAAACTTCCAAATCCCCTAAAGCCAATTAGAGGAGATAAAGGGGAAGAATAGTATAAGCTACACACTGAAATTATTCTGAAAGATAACGTAGGATGTTAAAAAACAGATCAAAGAGATACTCAATGGGATGGCAGAATATATATCTAAACATGTAATGGAAGTAACAACAAAAATGGCTCAGGACCTTTCAGAAGACACTGATAAAGAATTAGATAAGCTAAACAAAATGACACAAAACATAGATGACTAGTATCACAGAAAATTGGAGCCTATGAAAAGCTCAGACAGAAATACAGGAGATTAAAAATTATGCTGAAAATATGGGCAGCAGAAATGACCAATGTGAGGACATAATTCCAGAGCTAGAAGATAATGATGTTTTCAAAACCAGTTATTCAAAGATACCTTAAAGTCCACAAGAGAACATGAGAAATTGAATCCAGTAGCTCCTAGATAATGCTAAGAATACTGATATAAGAGAATAGGAATAACTGAAAACCAGAAAACATGACAAATAAAATAAGAAACCAGTTCTCAAAAATAAGGTGAGAAATATAGAGTAAGAAATAAATATGTAGGTGAGTGGTGATGACTGTAGAAATCCAAATCATCACAAGAAAGAGAGAACCTTTCTAGGTCATATACTTTTCAATGTAAAAGAAATCCATCACAGAGACAAAAATATTAAAAGCTGTTAGAGAAAAATGATAAGACAAAATTAAAGGTAAGCCCATAAGAAGTAAAGTATGCTTTTCAACACAAACCTTAAGATTACAAGGCCAAAAAGACCCAAACAAAACAAAACAAAAGATTAGGAAGGCTTGAAGTGAGGTGTTTCAAGCCCTATAATGTAACAACCTTCAGACTTGACTTGTCTTAAAAAAACTTTCTTTCAAATTAATGAAGAAATAAGGTATTTTCATGACAAGGAGTATGTCAAGAAATTCATAACTACCAAGCAATCATTATGAAAAATTCTCAAGGATATTCTAGTCAGATACAATGGAGGGGAAAACAATTGCCATTATCTCAGAAAGAACACCTACACATGGAGGATGAGTAGCTAAAGCATAGGGGAAAAAATAAGGAAATCAGCAAGAAGAAAATAATATAATGACAAGAATAAATCAGTGTTTTTCAGCAGTAGCGCTCAATGCTAGTGGCTTCAACTCCCCATCCAAAGACACATGTTGTTACAGGGAATCAAGAGGCAAAACCCAATAATATACTATATATATATAGTATTTTTGAGACAGAGTCTCCCTATGCAGTTTAGGCTGGCCTTGAGCTCACTTTTGTAGCACAGGCTAGTCTCGAACTCACACCAGTCCTCCTGCCTCAGCCTCCCAAGTGCTCGGATTACAGGTGTCAGCCACCATGCCTGGCAATGAGAGATATATTCAATTTCAAGAGAAATTCACAGATTATAAATCAGGGGATGGAAAACAATATCGCATATAGTAGAGAACCAGAAGAAAGCAGAAATAGCTATCCTGATTTCTGAAGAAGTGAATTTGACTCAAAAACTGGCTAGAAAAGACAAAATGGTTACTGAATATTAGCTAAGAGAACTGAACAAAGAGACATAACAAGTACACACATTTATGTACCAAACACCGGTGCACAAAATTTTAAGAATAAATACCATTGGACATGAAACATCAGATAAACAAGAGTACAATTTTAATGGAGACCTTGAATACCTCACTGTCATAAACAGATCAATTGACAACAAAGAAATATCAGAGTTGAACCGAAACTTTGAATAAATAGACTTAATAGATATTTACAGTGTTTCCCTCAACAACAGAATACAAATTCCTCACAGCAGCATGAGTGGCTTTCTCCAAAACTAACCACATGCTAGCCTATAAAGCATGCTTAAATAATGCAAAATAATTGAAATTATTCTATGAATATTATCAGTTTATACTTCAGAGAACCTAGAAAACAATGACAAAGGAACCAGAAAACTTTTGCAAGCACATGGAAATTCAACAATATCCTCTTGAATAATCAATGGGTCTCAGAAGAAATTAAACAGTTCCAGGAAGCAAATGATAATGCCAACCTAATATACTAAAATCTATGGGACACAGTGAAAGCAGTCCTAAGAGCAAAGTTTATAGCTGTGAATGTTTACAACAGAAAAAGAGAATGAACTCAAATAAATACCATTTGATGCACTCAAAGGTCCTAGAAAATAAGAACAGCCCAAACCCAGAGTTACCACACAGAAGGAAATTATAGAGATTATATCACAAATAAATAAAATCAGCAAAAGTAATACAAAGGATCGAGGAATTAATTTGGTTCTTTGAAAGTTTGAACAAGACAGACAAATCCTTAGCAAAGTTTATCAAAACAAGGAGAGAAAAGGCCTCAAACCATGCAATTAGAAATAAAAAGACAAAATAAGAATAATTCTGCTGAAACCCAGATCAGTGGCAACTGTTTTGTGAACTTGTACTCAAATACAATGAAAAATTCCAATGAAATTTTAAAAAATATCACCAACTAACAAAATTCAGTTCCTGACAGATTCACTGCCAAATTCGATATGAACTTTAAAGTCAATGTATTTGCAGATGATGTGATCTGATACATAGAAGATTCCAAAAACTCCACGAAAATATTCCTAGAATTAATAGCTAAATTTGGTTATTAGGAAGATACAAACTCAGCATTCAAAAATCAACAGCATCCCATTACACCAGCAATAAATTTGGTGAGAAAGGAATTAGGAAATAATGCTTTTTCATAGTAGGAGCAAGGAAGATGAAATAATAGGAACCAATCTAATCAAGGAAATGAAAGTTCTCTGTGATGCTAAATATAACACTTTTAAGAAAGAGACTGAATAAGATCCCAGAAAGTAAAAAGTTATCACCCATTCCTAGAGTGTCAGAACCAATAGTCAAAATGGTCATGCTTCCAAAACTTTTACATAGGTAACCATTACAGCCCCAATTCAAGTACCAATACATTTTTCATAGAGCTAGAAAAAAGAACCTTAAAATTCATATAGAGCCAGGAAAGACTTAAAGTAGTAAAAATAATTCTGGGCAACAGGAAAAGAGAGGGGGCATCAGAATTCTGGACTTGAAATTTTACTACAAAGCTGCAGAGATTATAAAGCAACATGGTTCTAGAAAAAAAGCCAGATTTGTGGGTCAGTGGCGAAGGTCTTGGCGAGTGGGAAGCAATGGCAGCACGGAGAGTTGGGGAGGTGTTACGGGAAGGAGATGAGAAGTATGGTGTACACGTGCCAGCTCCACAGGAAAGGGAGCCATATTCTACTGCAAGCATGTACCAGTAAAAGTTTAAAAAGGATATGTTCCTGTGAGTGTAATGGCTGAATTCAAAAGAGATCAAATAGCTTACAGTACTAAACATGTATTAAAAGGTCGGATATATTTTATTTCATTAATTCCAACATTAAGTTTAATTGACAGCATTGTGAAATCTGTACACTCAATATGCTTCTGTCCACTGAGTAAGTCTTGAAGAAACAATAAAGCCCATTGCTGGGAATCACTAAGTTGATATAGAAACCAGCATGTCATCCAGTCAGACTTCAGCAAACTATTTCACATCATCTGTGTACATAAAACTGTTTTATGGATATGTTGAGATAAAGGCACTTTATTTCCCTCACACATAGTTTTCAACAAACAGCTGACTTTTTCAAGTTCCATAAACAAATTTCAAACTCACACTTACCAGGGAGGAACGTGATGACTGAGGCATCAGTGTTGGGACGTTCCTCAAAGTCCATCATCACCTGTGCAGTCGCTTGCCGCGTGTAGCACCTCACCGAGGACCCGTACTGGGTGTCGCCGCTCCTGTGGATCAGCGCGGCTATCCGGCCTTCGTTTTCACTGCCAGTGTACACGCGTTCTTTGAACTGCATCTTAGGCACTGCAACACCAAACAAACTTATGGGTCAAAGTGAATAGAGGCTTTCTGAGCATCTATTGGCATTTCAGAAGGTACTTTTGGTGAAGAAAACAGAGGAAAGAAAGTAAGAATTGCACCTCAGTCTGGACTCAGTCTTTTGTCAGAAAACTGCTAAAAAAATTGTGAAACAAAAAATCTTGAGGCTTGCTTACATGAGTTGCTTAGTCCTGAAATTTTCAAAATGTATTGATGTTAACAATACTAAATACTGTGCATGCAATTATAATCATAGTTTAAAACTTCAAATCATATTAGGAAACTGACTGTGTATAATTATTAGGTAACATTTAAGCTGGGTGATTAAATATAGTTCTCATTAATACAGGCTAGATTCCTAAAGCAATTGCAAAATTATCTTGTAAGAGTGCTCAGCATTCCCTTATGATAAAAACCCTGAGGAAAATAGGTTTAGAATGACGTTATCTAGATCTGACAAGGTCATTATGGCCAACCCACTCACAACATCATATTAAATGATAAAATAATGGAAGGCTTCCCTCTAAAATCAAACACAACACAAGGCGTGCCACCATCATTGATTGTATTCAAAACAGTTCTAAAAACATTAGCCAGAGCAGTCAGGCAAGAGAAAGACATGAAAAGCCTGCATATAGGAAAGGCTGAGGCCAAAGCATTAATTACAGGTGACATGGTCTTACCCTACAACTCCCAAAGAGCTCCACCAAAAGATATCTAGCATTAATAATCAAATTCAGCAATGGAGCAGCATACAACATAAACACAGAAAAATGAATGGCATTCTTTACAGGGTATTCAGAGTCTCACTACTGGATTGGACTTGTGGTGATCCACCTATTTACAGCCTCCCAAGAGCTGGCATAACAGGAATGCACCATCATGCTCAGTCTATGAATAGCATTCTGAAAGGCCAATCATGACTCACTAAAGAAGAAAGTGAAAAACAGCACCATTCACAATAGCATGAAAAAAACCTTAGGTATCAACCTAACAGGAAGTGCAAGACCTCTACAGTGAAAATTACATCAAGCTGGAAAAAACAAACTGAGGAGGACATCAGAGGAGGGAAAGATTGCTCCTATTCTTGGATAGGTGTAACCAGAGTAATAAAAATGGCTATACTCCCCAAACATATACAGATTTAATGTAATCCCAGTCCAATTACAGGATTTCGCACAAATCTAAGCAAAGCAACCTGAAATGTGCATGGAATGAGAAGGGAAGCAAAACCAAAAGCAAAGCAGGTGACATCATAATCCTTATGCTATATACATATGGTGACTAATGCATGATGATAATGGCAGAGAAGGAATGCTGAGCAATGGAGCAGAACAGAAGAGGGCATCTCAGACACTGGTAGGGTCTACTCTTTGGCACAGAGGCTAACAACAAAGAGGAAAGACTCTTCAATAAATGGTTCTGGGAAAAGGAAGATATTGACATGTAGAAAACTGAGACTAGATTCACATATCTTACCATGTACTAAACTAAATTCAAAATGAATCAAAGAGCTAAATGTTAAAACAGAAACAGTTAATCTGCTGGGAGATAAAATAAGTGAACTCCTGAAGACATAGGCATAGGAAAGGACTTTCTGGATAGAATTTCAAGGTCAAAACAAATAATACTGAGAATCAACAAATGGGATCACACCAAATTAAATGGCTTTTGCATAGCAACAGAAACAAGCAGTAGAGCAAAGAAAAGCTTACAGAATGGAAAAAAAGTTGACAACTATCCAGACAGGGGACTAATACATAGAGTATTTAAAGAACTCTACAAAACAAAAGACCTAATCAAAATATGTTAACTGAAATGAGTAGACACTTCTCAGAAGTAAAAATGGCCAACCAATGCATGAAAAAGTATTCAATACTGCAGATGTGCAAATTAAAACTACAATGAGATATCAGCTTACTCCAGAAAGAATGGGATATCATCAAAAAATCTAATAATAACTAATGTTGACAAGGTTATGTTGAAAAAGAAGTTATACTACATTGTTGGTGGGTACAAATTGGTGTAACCACTATGAAAACCAGTGTGTAGACTTCTTAAAAAACTAAACATAGAAATTCCATTTGACAAGCCAGTCCCACCTATAGGAGTCTTCTCAAAAGAATTAAAGATATCATATTGCAAAGGTATGTGCATACTCATATTTATAACAGCACAGTTTACAATAGCTACATGCTGGAAACAGTGCAAATGCCTACCAGGAGATGGATGGATCAATGTGGAGCACACTTATGCACAAGGCCATTCGCTGTGCCCTAGAGGAAGATGAACTCAAGGCATTCCTACGCAAATGGGTAAGCTAGTCCAATATGGCTGCTGTTCTCATGTAGAAGGGAAAACTGGACACAGAGACATATATAGATGGAAAAGGATATGAAGGATAGGGACAGGATGACCATTTGCTGGCCACAGAGAGAAGCCTGGAACATCCTTCCCTGGCCATCCCTAGGAAGAACCAATAGGGCTGGGTCTACCATTTGGGCTTCTGGCCAAAAGCTGTGAGACCATAAACTATGCAATTTAAGCCATCATGTCTGTAGTTCATTTTACTGGCAACACTAGCAAATGAATATAGTTTGCACCATTCCTGCATATAATTTGCCACACTCCTTCTTATTGATATAAACTCTAGCTCACCACCCTACTTATCCAAGTACAGTTAGTAAATACTCACAATCAGAGATGGAGTCGTTTATGGACACTGTGGCTCTGCTGGGCTCGCCAAGGGCAGCACTCACAGGCATCCGGAGCACCAGCTCAAATTTCTCAATGCCTTCTAGCACTGGCTGTCCCAGGTCATCCAGAATGGTAACACGGACAGTCTGCATGTTGACACCAGGCGCAAAATCTAAATGACGACTGATTCCCACGTAGTCTGTCCCAGCTACAACAGTAGCAATGTAATTGTTCAGTGAGACATAAATTTTAAAACAATAGTAGGAATAAATTATATAGATATGCAAACATTTTTTCTTTAACAACCAAGTTCTGTTTCTGTGAGGAGGTCATTAAATGGACTTATCACTAAATGAGGAACTATGTATAGTAGGGACATTACGACATTCATTCAGAACAAATAAATGACCCAAGAAAACTCCAACTTGATCATTTGGTTTTACTTGGGTGACTCTTAAACGTTCAGTACTGTAATGTGTAACAGAACATAAAACTAGCACTGCACAATGCGATCAGCAAAAATTACAGTAGCACTTTACTGTAGAAGAAGCTGCCATGAGGCTGCACCACTCATATTCCTGCATCACAAGCCCAAGTGCGAATCATAAGCCTGAGTAGAGGGTGGTAAGTGCTCACAGCATGCCTTGATTGTAATTCCAAATAGTCATTATATATAACATATGTGTCAGTCTTATAAATCATATATATGATATATAGCCTTATATATGACTATATATATGATGTATAGATGTCTTGCGTATCATGTATGTGGGCTAGATATAAAAGATTATATATTATATAAGATATATATTATAAATAAAATTATATATTATAGTAAGCTATCTATATCTAATAGATATATATATATGTGGATATGTAAGTTCTATCTGCCTACCTATGAAGCATGGAAAAAGGTTTACAGATGTGGACTATTTATAGAGATGGTGAAAAGAGGGGGAGGGAGGCAAGTAATGATGTATATTTGCAGGATACTTAAATATCATTTGATTCTTGGGAGGTGGTCATCATGAATGTTCTGCAAAAAGTCATGTTGCTCAACCATAGAGAACTAATTCATGCAAACATAGAATTAGCATTTATAGTCTATGAGATTTACCATCTAGCTTAGCCTCTAGCTCATAGCCCTTAAATGTCTTTTCCCATTACAGTAAAGACATCTCAGATTCACTGATGACACAGTAATAATTTCAGGGAAAAAAATACATCCAGCATGCTTCACAAGGGTTGAGTGTATGTTCATTTTGCCTCCCTAATTATTTTGGCTTAAAGCATTTGGTGCCAGGCTAGTAGCTGTAGAACAGTAACCGGCCTGAGGTCAGAAATGCTCACCATCCGCAGAAGGAGGGTCCGTTTTCCGAGATCTCACTGTGACGCCGGAAGGCCTGGAGAGATCGGTGCCCACCCTCCACACCGGCACTTCCACGTAGCCAGCACTCTCATCCACAGAGTACTGTGTGTCCCCAAAGTAGAAGGTAGGTTCTGTAGAGAGGGAGCAGAGCCATCTTAGCTTGGCACATCAAATGCCATCAGGATTTCAGAGTCTGTGCCATCTTAGGTCATCTTACTTTTGCCTTTTGGTAGGCTGGCCTCGCTTTATTGTGGTCGTTATCACTGCTTGGAAACAACATAAATTCCCATCTTGAGGCCTAAGAACTGTTGTGTTTCCCATATGTAGGATTAGATAGAGCTTTGAAATGTACATTTGGACAGATTGACAGACAGAACCAAATGAAACACAGCACCAACACAGATTGCCTTTTTATGGTTTGGCTTGGGTGCTCCTTTGACCATCTCAGCTCAAGTTTTCATTCAATAACAGAGAGGCTGCTGTGTGCCTTATGCTGTCTTCTAGCTCATTTGATGTGGGCTTAATCCGTGTATTTAGGTCAATTCTAACCACTAGAGTTAGAACCTACTGACATAATTAAACGGAGCATATACAGTTGCCAACCCTGAAAATTTGAGAGAAACCAGGGCCTGACTGCTGGATATCTGTAGTTTTGTTTCCTTTTGCTTTTTAATTTTATATAGTTGGTACAGGGTCTCACTATGCAGCATGGACTCACAGTGATCTTCCTGAAACACTGAAATTACAGGCAATCACCACCACACCCAGACTGGCTCAGCGTGCCTGGGGAGGCAGGGCCTGCTTGGCATGCAGTACCAGGGATCGAACCATGTTCCCTACACTTGCCTAAGCAGGCACTTAGTCTGTTGAGCTGTCTCACCAGCCCTTGTACTTTTGAAGCTCTTGCATGTCAACTGAGGTTTCATTAAGAAGTTAGACATGTCCTCAAGTATGAAAATAATGTGACACAGGTCAAGATAAGGTTCACATTTCAGAACTTTGCATTTCTCTTCAGTGTTGGTGATTAATTTGAATTGATTTATTATTTTGCATTTGATTCTTTCTGTGATCAACAGTTTACTTTGCGATGTAGCTCCTAGAGGTTTGAAGGATGATAGATGATTATTAAAGGAAACCAAGAGATGATTTGTAAGCTTATTTTTTTAAATCCTTATTTCCAACTATAATTGGCTCATAGGAAATTGTAAATATTGTATACTTTTCTTTTTGTGGACTTATTTAGTAACTGATCATTAACAAAGTTAAAATTGACTGGTATGGGAGGTGACCAGCCATTTGATGTGAGACATTCTAATCATTTGTCTCTAGCTTTACAAGATTCAAAAAGAGTGCATCTAAAAGGACATGCAGTTTATATCACTGATCTTGGAGTACAAAGTTATTAAGCAGCTCACACCACGATTCAGAGAAGCTGATTAAATTCTGAAATACAAAACAGCGCAAAATTCTGAAAGAATGGTTCACAAAAGCACTGGGGAAGCCAAAGGAAAGGAAACCTCTGTGTGCTGTGCAAGTTAGATTTGTATTCTTTGTTTTCCCGACTGGCCAAGCTTTACTAAAATTGGCATTTTGTTTCTTTGTTTCTTCTTGTGGTCAATATGATAAAAAGCATACAACTGCCCTGAACTTTTGAATAATATAAAATCTACCCTGGAAATTTTGTTTGTGTATTTTGGTTCAGTAGGTGATAAGTTTGTTTATAACAGTTTCCCTCCCTCCCTCACCCCACTCCTCTATCTCCTTTCCTCCCTCCCCCCCCTCCCTCCCTCCCTCTCTCTCTCCCTCCCTTTTTCGCCTTGGGCAGTACTGGAGCGTGTGAGTGAATGTGTACAGATGGAAGTGTTACCTTACTGTTGCAGTCAAAGCAGGCCTGGACCACAGGTCAGTGCACTCCTTACATTTCTTATGTCTAAGGATGGGGCAAAAGTGAAGCCAGAGAAACCCTGAAAACACTCTGACTGGATGACAAAACCAGGACATTTGCATGTATTTAAAGGCTTTTATAATTACTATGGAGGTTTTATCACCTACATCCAGAAAGTTGTCTCTTTGAATCTCTTTACATTCCTGGCAAACTGCATCATCACACAGCCTAAGTTCCTCAAAGGGAAGGAGCTGTGAAATGTGGTAAGGAAGGACTCACCACTTCCTACTCCTCACAGATTCACATTAGAACAGAGCAGCATAAAAGCACGCATGCGATTTCAACCACAAAACTTAAAAGGGGATACAGATTAGGGCAAAGTTATGATTTGCATGTGTGGGTTCAGGCTTCATTCTGCCAACGGATGGTTTTACTTTCTACTTTAAAGCATAGTTCATATAAAACAGGGAGCCTGGTATAGTACTTTCAGAATCTATAACGAACGTGTCCTTCAGAATGGGTACCACCAATAATAGGTACCATATGTAGATACAGACTTCAGGAGAGGGAAGAGGAGCAACAGGATGGGTACCACAGGTAGCAGCGACCCCGAGTCATGACCACACAAGCAGCCTTAGCGTACAACTTTCTATGTGGAAAGTGAATTAATATTTATGGGCAGCAGAGAGTAGGAGGATGATGAAAACAGTTGTACTACTAAATCCCTCCCTTTGCTACAGCAGTTAATAGAATCAGGAAAGTTAATGAGATATTCCTTAAAAGGAAGGAAACTCTTCATTAGTCATAAGTTTAAATTATTTATGAGTTTTCTCCTCTGTGCTCTACTCTACGCTTCTTTTTTTTAAGGAAGACTAAAAACTTGGTCAAATAAACAACTGGAATTATTACAGCTCAAGTTCGAGGCGACTATTATGAGATTAAAACACAATTCAGTAGTTTCTATGACAAAATAAAACAAGCAAAACCACCATAGTTTAATTACATAGTTTCTTGTGCTGAGAATAAAAAAGAAATGGATCAATATTATCATCTTTGTATCTTCTTCATGTAGATGAATGAGAATTGAAAATGTTGATGGAATCTCTAAAATTTGAATGTACTTACAATTCTTTGTTCAAAACTTTGTGTAATATAAATGAATTACAGAGCCTTCAAGCAGCGTGATGACTCATAGCTATCACATTAAAAACACTGCAAGTTGTGTCTGAAACATTTTAATTAGGATTGAGCAAGCAACAGAAATAAAGGGATAAATGAGTGAGCATAATTAACATTTGAAGACAACTATGCGAAGTCCAGAATCATTGCTTATCATAGCAAATAATTATTATTTATGAATATAATTTTGTACCTCTTCTTTGGAAACCTTTTTTTTGGGTGAAGTACTTGTTTTATTATTGTTTTTGATGTTAAACAACTGAATATATTTGCAAATCAGTGATGGAAATACTTAATTACAATTAGAGAAAATTAAACAAAAGCTGTTTAATTCTCTAGTTCAACTCTATGCTACACACTGTGTCTTGTGCTAATTTAAGCTCACACACTTGGCAGAGAAGACAGAGAGAGGCTGATGGTACCTCAAGTGAGAATACCATCTAGGAAAGCTACACATCCCCAGCCCACAGTTGCATTGCACCGCAGAGTGGTCATTCCTCACCGCCACCACCTCCAGAGTTGCACTTAGTTCCTCTGCAGAGGAAAGATCAGTGATAGCAAACTGTGTGGAAGGAGCGTGAGGGGGTTTTTAATTACATTAGGGAAGAGTGTGAAATTCCTAAAGGAAGTCAAGACCTCCTGTCTGTCCTTTGTGGCCTTAAACTTTTAAATCAAGTGCATAGATCGAAAATAAAACTATCTGCTCTAGTTCAGTGAATGTCAGTCAGACTTTCAAAACTGGAGAGGCTTTTACTCCACACAGCACAAACAGAATCACATTCCTTTCCTGCATATACAGAAGGTAAGCTTGAAACCTAAGCCAAACATTTACCTTCAACAAGGTACAAAGAAAGCTTCTTTTCCCATTGGGAAAAATGTGAACTTTGTGTGTGTGTGCATGTGTGTGTGTGTGTGTGAACTGATGTTTACATTTAAATTGTGTCTCATGAGATGAAAGGAGAGCTTGCCAGGAGTAATTGCTACCTGAAGCCAAATCTTATTTACTCATGTGTACAACAACCATCAATCAAGTATGCTTTTGGGGCTAACATGTTTGGTTAGAGGTGAATTGAGTAAGAGCTTTTATGCTGTCTTTGGTTCAGTAATGAAAATAATAAAGGAGCCTCCTAAGAGTGTCTCCAACTCAGATCCCTATGTAGAGCTTTGGACTTTGGTGGCTTATCTACTCAGCCACTTCCCGTGGGCCCTAAAGACCAACTTCTTCCAAACAGAGCCAGCAGTCAAGTCCACTCCAATCTTCTGGTTTCTCTCAGCCTCACTGCCACTCACCTATATGTAATCAGCATCATTTGCCATTTGAATCCCACCACTAACTGCAAAGACTTCAATTCCATATATATATATATATATATATATATATATATATATATATATATATATGTATATATGTTCCACATATATACTCCATTTTATGATATATGACCACCAGATAATTTTATATGCATACACACAAACAACACAGACACACACACACACACACACACACACACACACAAATTTGAAAAAAAGAACTAGTTGAGGGGCCAGTGAGATGATTCAGCAGTCTAAAGCACCTGCTTAGGAAAGCTTATGCAACTGCAGGAACCAAGGTTTGATCCCTGGCACCACATGGTGTGCCAGTCCCACCCCAGGGCAGGCTGAGCAGGCCATAATAATAAAAAAATAAATCAATAAAAATAAAAGAACTAGTTGAGACATTGCAGCTAAGAGTGTCTCTGTATCATATACTCTTCCCTGGGCTTTAGCCGCGTGAGATTTAAAAAAAAAAAGAAAAGCAGCCTGTTGCTTCTTTTTGGTAGCTTTGGATAGTTACCCTTTGTCATTAATATATTCTGCAATAGCTCTTCTGCTTCAGTCTGCCATCGAGTGCGTGCTCTCACCTCCTACACTAATCATGTCTTCTCACAAGACTTTCAGAATCAAATGATTCCTGGCAAAGAAGCAAAAGCAGAATCGCGCCATTCCTCAGTGGGTTCGTATGAAGACAGGTAATAAAATCAGGTACAACTCCAAGAGGAGACACTGGAGAAGGACCAAGATAGGACTGTGAGGAGTTGCCTGTGAGCTGCAGCACATTTATACTCTGGGAGGTCACAAGACAATGTCTGCTTTCAATCCTGGTCAAGACAATACTGAATAAAGTTTTAAAAATAACCATTGCCTGGACAATGGAATATGCTTAACCGGGAATCTTTTTTTTTTTTTTTTTTTTTTTTTTCTGTATTCAGTACTATTGAATCAATAAATTTTTGAAACATTAAAAAATGTTTTGCAATAGCAATAAAAGAAAGGACTATGATTAAAATGAATAGATTAAAAACTGAACAGAACATCATTATGGTTGCATGTGCATTTGCCTTGCTCTCTAAGTCAGGAGACAGGCAGTGAGGCCACTCTGGACGGGTTGTAGGAAGCAAACTAAAGCATGACTAGTGAAAATAATGCCAATTTTTTAGACATCAAAAATTAAGTTTCAGGAACTTACAAATGCATGCTAAAAATTATAATATATACCATAAAAGTAAGTTCAAAGAACTGTAAATGCAAGAAATTATGTTGAGCAAAATCCAAAACCTACAAAATATGCTGGCATACCCAAGTAACTATTGGTGACAAGCACAAATAATAGTCATAACTTATATATTTTATTTAAGTTGAAACTAAAATTTTTGATCATATTATAGAAATTATAAATGCAAATGAGCTCAGTGTCTAAGTTAGTTTAATGTCCTAATTTTCAAGAGGGTAAACTTTGTTTACATATAGCTAATATCTTTGTTGAAATTATAAGAACTGTGACCAAAATGACGGAAACCAACAGACGAAAACCTCAAAGGGACGGTTCTCAACAAGAAGCTAGGTAGGAGAGAAGCTAGTGAGACTCATAAGGGAAGCCAAATAGAAAGCGCAATAGATTTGTAATTAGAGTAGGTGCAAAAAATAAATAAATAAATAATAAGCTTGCCTGTTTAAAACAGCGTATTAGGTTAGGTCATGAAACAAAACTACCTCTCATTTCTTTTTTTTTGGTGGTACCAGGGATTGAACTCAGGGCCTTGCACTTGCTAGGCAAGCACTTATTCCACTGAGCTGTCTCCCCAGCCCATACTTCTCATTTCTAAAGGATAGTTTATAGTGATAAAACAAAACTAAGGTAAGTGTAAAAATATGTAGATATAAATACATATGTTAGGCTAAAAGAAGCAAAAGCAATGGAATACAACCATTTAAAAAGTCCATCATAATTTAAATCAAAGTCTCTAATAAAGAAATTCTACAATCCACCCTAATTTTATGACTACGATGAATATGTGTACAATTACATAAAGAGTAATTGACAAGATTATAAACAATATTGACTAACCTAGTAGAAGCATAGTAGTTTTTTATTGTACAAACTTCAGAACATGATGGAGAAGGCAGAACAATTTAGTAAAATATAAGGAAGCTGCAGCCTGACCTCTGTCTAAGGCCACTGCACATCTCTGCCTCCTGAAGGCTGGTATTCAAAAGTAAATGAGAGCTTCCATAAAACCACAGGACGTCTGAAAGCAAATAGGAGACTTGGGAAATAATGTAAGCATGCAAGTTTCTGAAAAGAAATTTGGATTTTTATAAATAAATACATCTATTACTTGGAAACAAAAATGAGAAAACCTGTGAGATTATGTAAGATTGGCAGAAGCTAAAGAGTTTGACATTATTCTCAGATATTGCTGGTGAGAGTGATTTTTAAAATAGAAAAATTAAAAGGGCCAGCCAGACAACTCAGTGGATTAAAGTACCTACTTAGGCAGGTATAAGGACCTGGCATGCTGTACCAGCCCAGCCCCTGGGGTGCGCTGAGACAGCAATTGAGACTAGGCAAGGTGGCACGCGCCTATAATCCCAGGGCTTGGGAAGCTGAAAACAGGAGAATCACTGAATCTGATCTGCGGAGTGAGACCTTGTAGACCCCATAGACCCCATATTAAATACATTAAAGAAAGAAAGAAAAAGTAAAATACAAAAATTAAAATATAAAGAGATAAAAATCTTTTGAAAAACTTTTAAAAATATACCAACTGTGAAGTTGAACTGTATATATAGCATAATTTAGCCAGTCTGTTATTCCACCATAGGTACCTACTGCACAGAATTTCTACATACAAGTATGTTTAACACTATATTACTTATACTTATAAAGAAGGGAAAATTCAATGTCCATCAGCAGGTGAAAGGATAATGACAATTCTTCTAAAGACATAAAATGACCAGATCTTCAAAATACAGTGCTGATATTTTCAAATGGTAAGTTGCAATAGAGATCTGACTCTTGTTTACTGCTTCTCTCAGGGACAGTGCTGATTAAGAGGACCGCAGTGGAGACTTCAGTCTTTATGTGCAGTGTTTGATGCCACTAAAGGATTAGGAGCAAGCTGGGATTTTTTTTTTTTAATTTTAATTTTATTTTATTTTTTTTTATTTTTGAGACAGGGTCTCACTGTGCAGTTCAGGCTGGCTTTGAGCTCACTTTTGTAGCTCAGGCTGGTCTGGAACTCACAACGATCCCCCTGCCTCAGCCTCCCAAGTGCTGGGATTACAGGCATGAGCCACCACGCCTGGCTTTTTTTTTTTTTTCTTGTTTCAGAACTTTTGTTTGTTTTTCTTTTTATGGCCAGCTCAGCCTGCCCTGAAGGCAGGGCTGGCGCAGCATGTGGTGCCTGGGATCAAACCACAGTCCCTGCAGCCACCCAAGCTTTCCCAAGCAGGCGCTTTAGACCACTGAGCCATTCTGCTGGCCCACGAGCTGGGATTTAGTGCAGTGAGAACACACATATTTAACCCTTTTAAGGTCCTGTATTCAATCCTCAGTAGCAAATAAATAACTAAATCTGAGGCAATTATGAAAAATGGTAGCAACATTTAATTTTATATGAAAGGCATATTTTGCTTTATTAATTTTATATGTTTCTGAGAGGAAAATTTTGTTTAACACAGTTATACAGAGGTATGTATAAAATTATTCTCTTGTAATTTTTTTTTTTTTTTTTTGTGGTACCAGGGCTTGAACTTAAAGCTTTCCAGACAAGTGCTTATTCTACTGAGCTCTCTCCCTAGCTCTCAAAAATGTATGTTTTAAGAAAATGGAACAAAAAAAATCAATAATATATACTAAACTGTTAATTGGCTATGTCTTAGGGACAGTTAGGATTATGAAGACATTTCATTTATTTCACTTTCTTTACTATGTATTTCTTACATAGTAATCCAACTTATTCATTATACATTTAAGTTTTTAAAGGCATCATCTATTTTTTGTAGATAAGAAAAACAAAGAAGAGGAAAGAAAAACCCCAGTGAACTCCCTCCTTTGAATAACATTAAAAAAGTTTAAAAATAATTCTATCTTCCCCCATTTGCTTTCAAGAGATATTTTAAATACATAATCATGCATTCCTCAGAATGACCTTTTATCTAGTCTTTAGGAAACATTTTGAAAAAATGTTGAAAACTGGATGCTTCAAAGTACTTTTAATGGGAAAGCTTAAAAAGCATATATCATTTAAATGGAATGTTTTGACAATGCTTTCTTGCCAACTGTAATTTTCTAAGAATAAAGAAAGACTAGTAAATGCTTAGGATACTGATGTCAGAATTTTTCTAAGATTTCAGTTGATGGTGTACCATAAACTTTCCACAAATGCATCATGGTATCACAGGCTCCATGCCACCCCAGTTTCACCCCAAATTCTTTTCTGTTCAATGTAAATTCAAAATGAAATTGAGATACTCGTCATCAATATGCCACACCACTCTGTAGCATGCAGTGAAGATTTGAGTATTCTTCATACAAAAACCGTTGCTATGTTCCCTGTCTTCTAGGATTTGAAGAGACTATTTTTAACACTTGTATTTTTTCTTCTTCTCTCAACTCTGTCTTCCTCCCTTTTTCCCACTCCTTCCTTCTCCCTCTGGTTTCATTTTTCTTGTTTCTGGGGGATAAACCCAAGGGACATAGAACACAGTCTCAGCCACTGTGTTGTGTTGTGGCCCATCCCTTTCCATCCCGTTCTGCTTTGACACCAGCGAAAGCAAGGGTATCTTAGGTGGATGGAACAAAAGCGCAGATGGGGTGTGAGTGAAGAGTAGGGGAACTCCAAGAGAGAGCAAAGGACCATGGAGGAAGTCGGGAAGTCCGGGTGAGGGCCAGTGTGGGCAAGTTCCTGAATTCCATGGCAAGATCTAAGAAGGGAGGAAGGGCCACTCATTTTAAGCTTCAGGAGATACAATCAGAGATCAAAAGTTTGATCGAAAAAGAGAACACTAGGAGCAGAGAGGCAGAATTAAAAGGGGCTTAGAACCTGAGGAATCATTCCCAGGAAAGGGCAGCCTAGTGCAATTTGTAAGTGAGATTTTTAGCTAAGGCATGGAAGAAGGAAAATTGGAGAAGCACTTCATGAATAGAATGACAATGTTTTATGACCAAGTATGTGTGGAGAGCAATGCCAAAGCAGACAATGGAGTGAGATGATATCCAGCTTACCCAGCTAGGTGGCTTCATACCTGTGAATACCACCCATGGTATCATTTGTTGTACCCTTGCCACCAACTTTTCTTTTCTTTTCTTTCCTTCTCTTTTCTTTTTTGAGACAGGGTCTCGCTATGCAGTTCAGGCTGGCCATGAGCTCACTTTTGTAACCCAGGCTGGTCTCGGACTCGCATTGATCCTCCTGCCTCAGCCTCCCAAGTGCTGGGATTGCAGGCGTGAGCCACCACACCTGGCTCACCAACTTTTGTCATACACAACTTATTAATTTTTTTTTTTTTACCAGTACATGTTTGGAGTATATCACCACTTCTCCTATTAGAGAAAATCACGTGGCAGCTCCACTTGCATGTCTGATCTATGTCACAGAGCATTACGGTCTCTAAGCACACCCATTTTCCTACAAAGGCCTCAACTTTATCCTTCTTTATAGCGGGATAGTTTACTCGGTGCAAACACATTTTCTTTTGTATGCATCTACTCGTGCGTGTGCACACCCCTTCTGGGATATAGGCACTATAAGGTGTGCTGCTAGGCACACCCCAGATCCTGTGTCACCATAACAGGGTGCCTGGAACCCTTCCACGCTGAGACCTAGAAGGGGAGAACCTGGGAGAAAAGGAATTTCCGGTTTTAGTTTTTTGAGGAATCTCTTTGCTGACTTCCACAGTGGTATGACAGTTTACACAACCTGCCCCCTAATTTCATTCACTGTCCTTCCCAGTCTGCCCTCCCACCCCTAGTACTCTTGTGTAGGTGAATTTTCTTAAAATTGTTTGGGCACAAATATCAATACATTAACAGTTTATATTTATGCTGACGCAAGACTGGGTAAAGGCCATCCCTTGCCAGACCACTTACGACCAGTGTGGCCTTGCAGCTTCCCACCCATAAGACTGGGGTGACGACAGGCCTTGCTGTGTGAGTTTGTTTGGGAGATTCAAGGGGAGAGCATATTTAAAAGGCTCAACGGAGTGCATGGCATGTCACAGGACTTCTGTAACTGTTCATCTGTAGGGTCACTACACAACGCAGATACTGTCTAACTGTATTATCTATTTTGTTATGTCTAAAAGTGAAGATGAAAAAGACAAGTAAATAATGTCTTGCATATGTGGAAAAGGCTATTTATTACCGCATGTTTGTTATTTCAAAAAAAGCTTAAAAACAACTGAAGCGCTCATCATTGGGGATAGTTAAATGTGTTGAAGCTATGCAGTGGAATATTATACTGCTCTAAAGGGGTGAGCAAAGTTCATAAGTATAAGAGAAGTTTTTTTATGATATATTTTTATGTGAAATAAGCATGCTATAATATATGCAGTAATATAACAATAACCTTTTTGAGTACTTTCCAAGCATCTGAAATTTTATCTATGTAGATGTACTTGTACACAGTCTTCCTTACAAGGGAAACACTATTTTTAGGTAGTTACTACAATCACCTCCATTATACAGAGTAGGAAATAGAGGTTAAGAACTTTGAGATCCAGTGCAATTAAAATGGAAGTCTGAAGTCTGTCTTTAGAATAAGTGCATAGTACAACTTTATCCTAATAATAATTGTTTCTGATAAAAATAAAAAGTGTGTACACATGACTGCCATGTATACCAAGATCCATATGAAACTCAGTGACTCAAGGGAGAACATGGCTTTGGGAAGGAGATGACCAGTGTCCTTATTTATGTGGTAAGGCCATGCTTAGCACTCATTGAATATTTTTCTAATGAAAATTATTATTAACTGTAATCATTAGTAAGCAGAGATTAACCAGCTTAATCTGTCTTCTTTAAACATAATCTCAAATTATTGCACTTAAGAAAAATATTATAGAGCAGGAAGTCTCTTCCAGGTAAGGTCTGTGACACCTTCCTCAAGGATTCTGGCATCCTCACTGGGTTGCTGCCTCCTTTCACGGTGTGGAGGATGCATCTGCACTCTACACAGCTGAGCAGTTCTTGCCCTTTCAATAAAGCATTGCTGAGGTATTCCAGGGCCCTGCAGAGTCAGCGTCTCCTTCCTCTCTTCCACACAGCCTACTTCCAGTGGACACAGTCACGCACATCTGCCTCTCCCTGCTGTGTTCCTTCCCTGTTCATGCTGTATGCAAAGGACCCTCTGTATGGGCATTTCCCTGGGGCACGGAATTCACCACAGGCAGTGAGTCTGGGCTGCTTGTCTGCCTGCTCTGACAGAAGCATGAAGACTGACATATGGAGGCCACCAAAAACGTGCAGGGACATAAATTAAGATTGGTGACTACTTCCGGATGATCCTGCGAAAAGCAATCACTTTGTCCATAATTTCGCTGTGCATGTGAGAACACACTAGGTAACATCATAGTCAATATAATAAAAATAATATAATAGCCACATTTACTGTCTTCACCCAAAAATCATGTTGGAATCTCTGGAATCGTTTTTACATTAACTTTTATGTTTGTGCAGCCTTGCAAGTTAATTATTTTTACCTGTTGCTTATAAAGGAAATAAATTTGAGGGTCAACAAGGTTAAATAACTTCCTCAAAAAAAAAGAAAAACTAGTACGTGACACAAGCAAGATTCAAATTTGAGATACTGGTACAATCAAATGTGTGCTTCTCTTATAAAGTAGCTCTTTACCTGAACATGGTTTAATAACTGGACAGATGAATATTTACATCTGTTTAGATTTGTAGAGTATTTTCTTTAAAAATACGTAATGAAAGTCTGAAGAGAAAAAAGAGGAGCCATGTGTAGTAGAGAATAAGAATACATTCTATGCATCTATACTCCTAGGATGTAAAGATATTTTTCTTAATTGAAAAAACTGGGTAATATCATCTTAGGATGAGAGAAAGAACGCTAGATGTCACTTTGTGCTTCTTCATATCTTTAAAACTGTCATTGCTCCTGAAATTGCCAATCACCCATCAGAAGTTGTACATGTCCGTTTTTATCCTTGCTGACTAATGTGAACTTGGTGAAATGTCAGAATCAGCAGAGGCTTTGGCAACAGAGTGCTTTATCTGGGAATCCCAATCTGGAAGAAGACAGACCAGGACTAATGACTGTGGTCAATACAATCTGTATGAAGTCTCAGATCTCATGGAGTCGACATTCAAAAACAAATAATGTTAACCACAGACTTCTTGAGAATCTAGACTTGAAACATGCCAACAGGTGACAGAGGAAGAGACTCAATCTATAGCTGAAGAAATGTGGCCCGTGAAGGCTAGCCTTTGCTTTGCTTTCCTGGGGCAGGTTGTGTAGTATGGTTAACTGCTGTCAGTCTTATTGAACTGCCTCCCTGATAGAAATGGGAAAAAGTCATTATTCTCTTAGTCCCCTTGAGGTTATTGTAAAGTGTCTCACACTGGAAAAGTCAAATATTCGGGATTGGATTTTTAGTCTGCAGTATTTCAAATATATTGGCTTTCTGGCTGCAATCCACTGGTGAAGTCGGGTTGCTAAGCATGCGGCCCTGTGTGTACCCCTTTGCCCTTCCTGGAGATGCACGTGTTCACGTCAGCACATATTCTACCAGTGGGCACATCATTCTCTCACTTAGGCAACCCAGTGAAACACTGAATGCGTGCACTTTTTTTTTTACTGGAAAAAAAATAGTCGCTGCTTCTCAAGGATATATGAGATTTAAAAAACTATTTTCGTCTCACAAATTAGGGCTAAGGATTCAACCACAAACTAAGATGATTAAAAAGATGAAAGAAAAAGGCATGACTGTCCTATGATTTCTCCTGTCCTGATAAAATATATTCAGTAAAATGCACTGACCCTAGAGCTGACACCTTATTTAATCATTTAAACTATTTATTAGTCTAATGACTAATCACTTAATTTACAGGCAATAAATTTTAGCATTTTAAAAAATAAAACAAAGCCATATTATTTCCTAAGGTATAGATAATAACCCTGAGTTAAGACCTAAGGGACGCCATGGTGGGAGGCAGAAAGCCCCATGGGTAAGGGCAGCTAGCGAGGAGATGGAGCAGTAGAATTGGACAGCTCATGAGTGGCTGGCTTATGAGAGAGGCTCAGAGGCTGAAGTAGGGCAATATCATGTTGCTATGAAGCTATTTAACACAGTTGCTCACTATTGAGTATAATTTGTAGCATGCAGAGTTTTCCAGAGCACAGGCAACCCCTGATTGCCGACTTTGGAAGGAGGCTAACTTGATTTTCAGAGAAGGATGTAGCAAAGTTCAAGAAAGCTGTCAAGCACATATTTTCTTCTTGTAAGTACTGATGTTGTACTTGCAAGAAGAAAATAAGATAACCACACTAAATAAGGCAAAGAAAGCTTCATACCTTTTGCCTGAATTTGACTATAGAAACAATATATTATCATAAGAATATTAGGAAAGGTGCACTGCCTACCTGAATGGCTTCATGCACTACTCACTACTCATTTACTTTTCGTTCATGGGACATCTGTTGTAGATGAGGCAATGTGCTCTATACTGGGAAGCGTAATGGAGACAAACAGGCCCTTGGTGTGAAGAGTGCCTGGTGCGGGGGCTGAAACAGAAGACATACCCATGCCTTGCACTCCTTAATGGTCCCCAGATATCTTGGTGCACTGTCACTTACAGATATCAGAGTAATTGTTCTTCATAAAAAGCCTTAGGAAGCAGGTGCTACTATGTGAAACTGGGGTACAGAAGAGTTAAACAACTGTCCTCAAATTATTTACATTACACAGTAGATATTCAATTCGACATCAGGCAGTGTGGCTGCCTCTCCACAAAGCGATTCTAACTGCTTGAATGGTGTTTTCCAATTTTAATACTTTGTTACAAAGGTTTATCTTTCTCCTCATTCTTACTTTTCCATGTAAAAATTATACAGAATCTCCCTTAATCCTACCACATTGTTGTCTACCACCATAATGACCACTGTTTTTTTTTCTTTTTTTTTGAAGCAGATACTTTATTAACTGACCAAATCATAAAACTATGGTAGATTCCTTAGTTTATTCTCTATTAAGTCTGTTGGTCTGGTCTTCCCTATTTCCAGCATCTCCACCTTCCATAAAATGGGTGGTCTTTTTCTTCATTCCACCTCATGAAGATGATAACTTGAACAGCCGCAGGAAGTTATTTGCCTCTTTGAAGCGTTTTTTCCTACAGTATAGATCTCATGAATCAGATCCTCCATGCAGACGATGCCATATTTACCCAATGATTGAGCAATCAATGAATTATCTGTCAAGGCAGTTCACTTTTTACTGATTTTGCCATAGCCACATTTGCATATTAGTTCATTTACTGACTTCAGGTTTGGGTGCCCCCATGCAGTGTATGCCTCCACAATTCTCAGCATGTTAATTGAAGCCTTGTTGAGCTTAATGAAGGCGCCATTAAACATTTAGTGAAGGCAAAAACGTTGCAACACCTTGCAGATCTTGGGGCTCACACCATTGATATCCCTGATCTGGATGACAAATGGTGGTTTGGGCTCTGCAAGGACATAAAAGTTGCCAGCTTTCCTTACCATCCTAGTCATTTGGGTCTCACTTCTGTACATCTGTCTGTACTCTTCATGATAGTGCCTGGCTTTTTCATAGATGAGCTTCCTCCTTGCCTTGCGAAGCATTTTCTGGGCAAACTTCTTTCTTAGGTGCTTTATCTTCAACTCTGTGAAATGACTTTGCTTTTTCTTAAGGGTTTCTGGCACAGCAGGAACCTTCTTTTTCTTCTCTTCTACACCTTTCATGGTTCTAGCTGGAAGAGAGGACCACTGTTTGATCCTAACATTTCTCTTTTCTTCCTTTTACTTGAATAACCACTTGACTCTGTCCATGATCCTCATGTTCTTGGATCGGTGATTTTGAAACTAACCAAGGCAGGGCTTCATCTCCTGAAAGCTCCAGAAATACTTGTTCCAAGTTAACCTGTGATCTTCTCATTGCAACATCCAGCTACGTATTGCAAATCTTTGTCTTTATCTCTGCAGAACTTCATAGTATGGGCCACTGCTTTCGTGGTGCACCCTATCCCTTACTTTCAGTGATATTACTCTTGTCTGGTTCTCTCATCTCTTTCCTTTCCTGCTGTTCATTAATTACATTTGTCTTTTAAATAAAAAAATAAGAAAGTGGCTCTAACATACTTATTAGGAATATAATTAGCAGCTGGATTTGAAGATATTAATATGAATTAGCAAGGTAAAGATCAAGAAGGTACAGTGGGAGAAATTTCTGAGCAGGGGAAGCAGCTTATTAGGTGGAAATAGGATGAACAGACAACTTTGTGTTTGAGGATTTCACAGCTTGGGGTGGTGGAGTGTACTGCTTGGGGAGAGGATGGGGTGAATGTGGAAAGCAGGACACATGTCCAGACCACCAGGGCCTCACAGCTGGGAACTCACACCACAAGTCACAGGAGACAGTGTGCTCAGCTTGTAGAAGGTGAGGAGCTTGATGGAATGTGTTTTTCAGCCTGGAATATGGATAGGCTGGGGGAGGAGGATGAAGAAACTCAAAGCAGGGTGACAAGGTTCTTGTTAGGCAAAAGCCAAGGCTGGCTTGTGTAAGACAGTGGCAGTTTCGATGAGGGAACATAGTAAAGGACAATATGCAAAGACATGCGGGGATAGAAGGAAAGACTTGAGGTGGGAAGTGAGAGCAGCAGGTGCCCCTTGCTAGCAGAACCGTTATCGAAACAAAGTCAGGAGAAAAGCCAGGACAGAGGCAGTAGTCCCTGCTCCCGCTTACTTAGCTGTTTGTTCTTTTCATGGTTTGCTTTGATTTATCTTAGAATAAGTCCTGGTAACTTGTGTGTCTACATCACTTTTCTGTCACCGTTTAGAAATAAAAAGAGTACAGAAAGCAGGTATTCGACATAACTGAATGATCATGTCTTACTTAACCACAGCACAAAGGTTTGATGGGGTTCTTCTCTCCACAAATACCAAGGGATGTGGTGTTTTGAACAAGGTAGTGAAGCTTCCCTCAGGGAATTAATCAACTCTCTCTCCCTAATGGTTGATTTATCCTCTTAGCATATTGATCTAGACCCAGAATATATTACAATTTAATAATATTATTAAATATTAAACATCCTGGATGTCCTGAAGAACTTCAAAGGAGGTATGCTGGACTGATGTCAGCGGCAATGGGCAGCATGTGTCCATGCAGCCTGTGGGGAGGACGGGACTCCCAGGAAAGTGTGTGGGGTCTCTGCGCTCCCCCAGCCCTGCTGGTAGCACGACCACATTGTGCCATTTACTGAGATAGAAACCACACAGGCAAAGCCATCACCTTACGTGTCTCTAATTTGTTTCCTAATTGCAGGATCATCTTGCAGCAATGACACTGCGAGAGCTTCTATGGCTTTGGCAGTGTTTGAGGTTTTTATTTTTATTTTTATTTTTATTTTTTTATTCTTCCCTGTCAGTGACTGTGGTCCTGAAAACTGCCACTGTGAAAAGCACGATTCTTAGAAAATAAAAGAATGAACTCCTTGTTGGCCTTTGGACTCAGATCTTTGGCTCTGTGGACTGTTTCCTGGGACTGGGAGACTGATTGATAGTGGGATGCCCTCAGGGAAATTGAG
Organism: Myocastor coypus; assembly: GCA_004027025.1. Taxonomy (NCBI): domain Eukaryota; kingdom Metazoa; phylum Chordata; class Mammalia; order Rodentia; family Myocastoridae; genus Myocastor; species Myocastor coypus. The sequence goes on from PVJA010001537.1 coordinate 86,793, forward strand.
GCTGAGGTCGATTTCAGCCCTGGAAGGTGTATAAAGGAAGATCTTTTCCTCGGACAAGGCCTACACTCTCACTTTTTAAAAAGCACTCACTAGTAAAGAGGTGCCACCCACTTCATTTCTTTTCTCAGGAGTCCATGTAAAGGCAGGGGCCCTCCTGGGTTGTGGCTGTCTCATCCCAAACAGTGCAATTATCTTCAAATCGGAGGAACTCACAATCTAATGAGACATATGACAACACATAGCAGTTTAGAAGCTGCCAAATTGAGTGACTCAGTCTTCTGAATTCTTTGTGCCAGGAGAGCTGGCCTTCCTAGAACCCAAGGCCCAACTGCGTAACCTCCACAGGTTCCGTCTCTGCTGGAGCTGGGCCCTGCCATTTGCCAGAGTGTCTTATCTGTTTATTCAACTACCAACAAAAAGTATCTATAAGGTGTACAAACTCTTGGGATAAAGTGAGCAGAGCGGCAGCAAACATCTGGCTCAGTAACAGGATGAAGCCGATCTGCTCCTGATAGAACACAACATTTATCTTTCATGGTAAAGAAAGGCACACAGAGAAGCCAAGACAAATAACAACTTCGAATTAATCAGAAAAGGGCTTCTGATTATTTGTTTGTTCCACAGTGGGCTGTGGGGATCAAGCAGGGCTCCAGAGACACTGAGCAAGTGCTTCACGACTCATGTTCACAGCCAGCCCCACCTCTATCAGAAGGAAGCTCACAAGCTCTGTCCCCCTGCGGTATGTCACCAGCATCATGCAGTAGCACATATATTTCAAAATGTTCCATTCTGAAGCCACAGGTGGGGAGGCTCCTGTTTAGAGATGGGTGTCACCAAGCACACATTTTCAAGAAAGGGCCATGAGTGTGGAGGGCACTGCATGTGTGTACTGCACTCCTGTGTGCCCCTGTCTTTTCTGTACTTCCCTGGTGCATTTGGGGCAAAGCTGAAGGGCTCTGTTTCAGCTAATCTGTTGCTTTCAGCTTAACAGTTTTTTCTTTATGTTTTATGACTTTAGCTAAAGGTAAAACCAGTCCTCTGCTCCTGGCAAGTAATTACATCTTTTTTTTTTTTTTTTTAATACTAATAATATTTTGAAGACACCTTTTAGAACTATTGAAATTTTCATAGTTTCTTATGTCATAAATCATAAAATTCCTTTCAATAGGTTTAAACTTACACATTCTATATAGTCTCTCAAATTTATATGCTTTTAACACTAAAATGGAATTTTCCAGTAACTGAGATCCTGAGGTTCCTGTACAGATTCTGCAGTCTGCTCTTAGGATTTTAGTAATAATAAATGAACATTACTCATCCTCTTATATTTACAAAACGGTATTACATGGTCAGAACTCAACTGACTATTTCAAAGAGATGGGAATCAGGCAGACAGTGTTACTATGAAAAAGACAAAGCAAATATAGATAGAAGAGAGTCTTTATGCAAAAGAATCAAAGAAAAGCCTGGCAAGCATTAGGTCCTGAGTTCAAGCTCAGGTATATAAAAAAAATCCAACAAGAATGCCAAAGTCCAAGCTTTCAGAAGGACAGCTGCTTCCCCTTGGTGGTTTGTTAATGATGTTGATAAAGCAACACAGTCTCTTGTCCCATCCAGGTAGCAGACTGCACTAGTAAGCTTCCCTAAGGGTCCTGGAGGAATTATAATTAGCAGAAGGTGAACTAGAATAGTTCATTTACAAATTATCATCAAATCTGGAACATTTTGATTGTCGTTTGATAATATCAGTGTAAGCATGGATGCTAAGGTGTATATAGCTTTTTAGTCTTAGAAAGTTCTGTACTGGGATAACTAAATCAACATTAAGGTGCTAGCCATATACGTTAAATATGCACTCTTCCAGTATAATATGAGGCAGGTTGCACGGGCTTAATGCCAGGAACTTTGTATTCAGACTGGTTAAGTGTTCACCAGCTGTTGCACCTTGGCCAAGTTACCTAACCACTCCTGGATGATAAAATGAAGGGAGAACATGTTTTGCTCGTACTATATGTTTACGTTTGTGTGTAACATGCAATGGTTCAAATTAAATGCCTAGCACACACTGGGGTTGGCTCATGCTAGCTCTGATGAGATGAAATGCATGCTGTCTATGAAACCCTGAGAAACAAAGACGTGAGTTAATGTAATACCGTGAACAGCACGATCCTACTCAATAGCTCAGCCTTGAGTGACCCCAGAGGACCCTGTGCTGCATTCGTGTGCTCTGTGAGTCCGAGGGCTCATTTTCTGGGTGAACTGGCCCTGTGGCCTGGCACGATTCCCTGTGCTCACTTTCTTGGGGGCAAGAAGGTCACCATCCAGTGTAAAGCACACAAAACAGTTAGCCGCTCTCATCATTGCCTTTTCTGATAACGGTGGTGAAATGTTTGCAAGCGATGCACAGGAGACTCCAGTGGCTGCCTGCCAGGCTTACGCGCTCACAGGCTCTCTAATGACTCCCCTGTGGTGAGCAGTGCATCGCATCAGGACCTGGGGAGTCCCGAGAGCACAGCTGCCATCCTGTGGAGGCGGGGCCAGTGCGTGTTCACTGCTGATGACCCCCTCGGGCGCACTATGGCACTCACTCGTTGCCTTTATTTGGACTCTGTCCTCTTTTCTCTTGTAGAAATGCTTCTCTTAATAGCTGGCCAGTGGGCTCTGAGTCCAGAATTAGGCAGAGAGGACTAGGAGCTGGGTCTGGGGGGCAGGGTCACAGATCCCCAAAAGGCAGAATATAGAAAATTTCCATTTCCAGAAGCTTCCTGCCTACCATTAGTTAATAATTTGCTTCCATTCACAAATGATCTTCTCCCTCGGGCACACTCCTGTTTATGTATTTGTGAAAACTCAATGAATACTGTAATCTTGCAACCTTTCTCATGAAATCACAATAACAGAAAAAAGAAATGTTGCAGATGACCACTAGAAAGTGGTTTAAAGTTAACTGAAAGACTTTACAGAAGCAGGGAATTACACTTTAAGTTTTTAGTTATTTTTAAAAGGGGAAATACTGAAGATCAATTTGTTTAAAAGTTCAAAGACATACTTATTTGTCAACTCTAATAATGAACTTAATCCTGCCTATTCCTATAATTTTGGATTGTATAGCAAGTGATAATTGTTATTTTGCAACTAGTAACAAAATATATTAATATTTAGTAGAACTCTAGCTTAATAAAGTTTTATTATTCCACTTAGCATCCTTCATTTATTATAAATACACAAATCTCTAGTGAACTGTGATTTGCTCTTCTTGTCATTTTCTTCCTCTTAGTACTCATCCATCCTCGAGATTTCAACCGCCTCTAAGAGATGTGCAAACAACAAGGCCCCACGTAGGTAGTTCAACATTAACAACAACCTACTGCCTGGTTTTCCAAGAATTTCTTCCAAACCCTCAAGCTTAGCATTTTTCCCTCTGTAATTAAGATAGGGTCTACGGGGTCTACAGGGTCTCACTATACAGATTGGACGCATAGCCATTCTCAGGTCTTCAGCCTCCCAAGTCCTGGGATTCAGGTGCGCACGGCCACACCCAGTGTCAAAGTCTCAGTGTGTCCCGGGGTTGGGGTCAGCATGGCACACTGAGGATCAAACTCCGGCCACTGCACTCTGCCTAAGCAGGTGCTTTAGTCTGCTGATCTGTCAGGCCAGCCCCTTCAGGCTTAGTATTGTGAAATAGATTTTCTCATCTTTAAAGTTCCTTCCTTAGATTAACTATTCTAATCTCTGTTTTTATTATTTATTTTTATTTTCTAAACTGAAAATAGTGGAAAAACCACTAGAAATGGTACAGAATTTCACTAAACAAAATGATAGGAATTCAACAAGGGTTGTTATATTGTCTTCAATTAGGTATTCAGGTTACCAGATAAAGTATGAAAAATTAGTCAAAAAATTGAAAGGCAAAAAATTTTAAGCATTAAATATTCCTTTCAGTAGACCAGCAGAAATCAGTGGCAGAGTTATCCAAGCTATTCTGTATCCAAGCTATCCCAACTATTCCTTCCAATCTTCTGTTTAATTACTTTGCTACTGAAATGAGGACCCTAATCCTGCTCTAATTATTTCTTTCTCTTAATCAAAACTTCCAAGCTGCTGTCTGTGTCATAACTTCTGATCTTATTTTTTCTAGGCATCCACAGTGGGGCTTCAGACTTGGTGTCCTGGACTTTCCTGCCAAGGGCTGCAGACTTCTTGCTTTAGCAGCTTTTAAAATACTTTGGTACAGATAACCTTAGCTGGTCTTCACACAGATTCTGTAACTGAAGGCATCTGTGCTGCCAATGCCAGCTCCTATAACTTAAGAGTTCAGGTGGTTCTTCATGCTTCACATGAGAAAAGCAAGGTGATGAAGAAAGGCAGACTGATCCAAAAGAAGTTTGATTGGGCAAGATTCGTTATCTAAAAGCGAGTGGAAGCATATCTTGAGCTAACATTCCTAGCATCCATTGTTGTAGTTACTTTCTGGTTGCAGGAAAAAACCTGACATGCACAAGTTAATGTAGAAGTTTATTTTAATTGACTATTTGCAGAGGTTTTAATCCATAGTCATCTAGGTCTAAGAAAGGGGGGCATGCCTGAGAAGACATGAAAGCCTTAGGGTATGGCAGGTAAAGGGCAGCAAGAGTTCCTTCCTCTTTCCTTGGTTACTCTATCCAAGCTCCAAGCCTACTTGCTAGCTAGTGGGTCCTCTTCTTCAGTAACTGTATCATCCACACGCAGAAACATGCCAAACCCAGCAGTGGGCTAATGCAGTAGCAAATACGTATGATTCAGTATTGCATGCCAGCAACCATCTTGTCATTCCCCAAAGTCCCCTTAGGGTGCATGAGGCTATGGGGACATTTAGATAGCAGCCATAGCATTCTGCATGGCCCTTAAAAGACTCAGGAGCATCCTGTTATACAAGAGGGATTTAATCCATCTCTAAGAGTTGCCAAAGTCCTAATAGTTTCAGCACTGTTGAAAAGTCTAAGTTTAAGTCCTTCTCTGAAAATTCCAGGCAAATTCTTAGCTATCAACTCCTACATAAATGAAGAGAAGGTGAACACTTCCAACATGCAACAGCAAAGATAAACATCTCCGTTCTAATAGGTAGAAACAAGGGACAGAAAGGAAGAGCAAAATCTGGCGGAGTAAACATTGGATCCTATAGTTCATGTAGCATCTGAGACAATCTGTAGCAAGATGTTAACACTAAAGGGATTGGATGGCCCCACCCTAACTTCACTGCTGGACACTGCAGCTTTTATGTCCCTCTCTGTGACCAGCTTTGTTTCTTCCCTGAAGCTTTCCTCAGATGATCCACACTCAGGGCCTTCCCAACCTTCTGGGGTCTCCACAGCACTCTTGGCTTCACCTTCACAGCTTCATACTTTGCCTTACTATGGCACACTGCCTGGCCTTCCAGGTTGTCTTTGCCATCCTGACTCCACAGTGCTTGCATTTTCCATGCGCCTAAAAGTAGTGCCATGCGATGCCAAGGTCTTCTGCCAGTTGTCAGAGTGGCCAGGCTTTCTCCTCTCTTGGCTGTAGGGGTACAGTTCTGGGATTTCTGGGGACTGTGAAACTGATCCCAAGGAACTGATTCCCCTAGCTGCCAGCATTTTGGAACACAGTCCTTCCCCTGGGCAATTCTGAGGCTCCAAGGTTGGAGTCCTGCTGATTCTTTTTATACCTTAAGGCCATCATTTCTATTGTTTTCAAGTGCTTTGCTTTTTAAAGCTAATCTTTTCAGCAATCAAGTTCTCCACTAATTCTTCTTTGCAGGCTGAAACTTTATTGGAGTTTCCTTTCTGGCCAAACTCAAGACATTTTAATCCATTCTGCTGGGATTTTTGCTCTTGATCCTCAAGGCACCCTTGGCTCAAAGTCCCCGACAGTAGCCACATCACTACTACAACAGTAAATTTTTCTTTTTCTTTCTTTCTTTCTTTCTTTCTTTCTTTCTTTCTTTCTTTCTTTCTTTCTTTCTTTCTTTCTTTCTTTCTTTCTTTCTTTCTTTTTCAGAACTGGGGATTGAACTCAGGCCCTTGTGCTTGCCAGGCAAGTGCTTATTCTACTGAGCTACCTCCCCAGCCCTACAACAGTAGATTTTCTTGAAATTTCTTTTGACTAATAAAGTAGGGCACTGCCCTTACTTGAAGTCTCCCATGATATCTCCAGACAGAAACAGAATCCAAACAAATCTTCAGCCAGAGAACAACACTAATGGCCTGGACTGTAATATCCACTGTATTTTTTGTTCTGAAATGAAGCCCCTTGAAACACTTTGCAGCTGCACTACAGTCAACACTCAAGTCTTGTAAGCTTGGACACCAGAACCTACCATCAAGTTCAGCTCACAGAGTTCTAGGGCTGCTTCCGTAGCCAGCACCTCTACATTTTCAAAACTCCCACAAAGTAGTTTCAAAGGTTTTTGGACCACATGATCAGGTATAATTGTGGATGTAATTCCAATTTTCTAGGGCCCATTTTTTTCTCGGTTACTTTTGATTGCTGAGACAAAACAGTCAACACTCACAAGTTAGGGGAGGAAAGGTTTATTTGTAGTTCATGAATTGCAGGATTTTCAGCTCATGGTATGACAGAAAATAAGCAGTATAGAGCATGGCAGGTAGGAAATGGCAAACCTTCCTCCTTTTTTCTCTTCTTATTCCATCCAGACTCGCAGCCTATTGGTTAGCAATACCCACACCTAGGATGGGTCTTCACTCTTCAGGAAATCTATCATCCACACCCAGAGCTAAGTTAAACCAATCAATCCAGTATCACATGCTTGTAATCTCATATCACATACCCAAGATTCAGTCACTTCCCCAAAGACCACCTATGAGTAATTTGGGGGGAATATCTAGATATAAACCATGACCCCCACCTAGGAGCTGGACACTCAGCCTTTCACATAAAAAGGCAGCTGTTCAAATGGGATTGCTCACTGCCTGTGTGACCTCTCCCTCATGATTGCACTCACGTTATTTTAGAAATATTGGCCTTATTTTCCATCTAAATTATATGTACCTTCTGTGGTTTCTTCTGTTTCTCCTCTGACTCATACTGAATTAACATTAGCTTTAAGTCATGCTTGGTCTTCTTAGGCTCCTTTTCAAGTGTTTCAAATTCTTATAAAATAAATTATTCTAATTCAATCACTTTTGTACTTAGGAAATAGATTTTAAGTCTTGTGAGACTCTGATCTACATCCTAAGTACCTTTATATTCCCCCTAGGTTTTGCTGAATAAGGATGGAAAAAATATTTGCTGTATGAATGGTTTCTCAGAGAAGATTTTTCTAAATGATAAGACGTTTCATGTCTTAATTTTATTTTCAAAGGGGTTTAGTGCCCTTTACATATGGGAGAATGGGCATAACTTTTATTATTAATAACTCCTACATAGTGCCTACTATGGGTAGAAACTCACTAAACATCTTTTGACTGTCACTGGGCACTTAGCACTGTCTCTGACATTAGTCTATTAGTGGCTGCAAGATTAATATTCTGAGAAGTTAGAAAATCATTTTCCCATGTTTCATATTATTCTGGTTCAGGCACATGCATCAAGTTGTTAATCTAAGTGGATTTGTCCATTCTTTATAATGATGGGCCTGACATTCCTTAACTGGACTTGTATTCAGGATGAGAAAGGATGTTGAGCAGGTCTTTTGGCTTTGTATAAATGGATAAGAACAATTTTTTACCCACATACCATCTCATGATATGTGTGTTTTTCTAACACTGGACATTTTTGTTTCTGTAAGATACTCCTGCTGTTGAGAAAGATTTTCTGATGTTAGTAAGCCTTTGAACGACATTGGATTGAGTTAATTCGCTGTAGGGCTCACTATGCTGCCTTTTGTGTGTTTCTGATTCCTGTCTGGCATGGTAATTTTTCCAGGGTGGTCGAGGAGGAGAGACACTTCAGCCAAAACCCCTGAGGGTTGTCATACAAAAGCAGAGAACGGAATTAGCTTGCATGTTCCTTAATTAATTTCCACAGACTGACAGCAAAGACTAGTGAAATATTCTTGGCATGGATTTAATAAAGAACCAACAGTGTGCTGCAAAACTGCAACTTTACTAAGACCCTGAAGACTAAAAGCACTGATGTAGATTGGTAAGATACTAGCACATAATGGACACTGTTCTTAACATCAGGCATCGCTGGCAGCTAACACGATTTTCTTTAAACATGTTGAAAACTTTATCTGTTTTAAAAAGATGTAACAGATTTTGTCAAAACACTCATCTGTAACCATAGAACTCCCCGCTCTCATACACATAAGAGTCAGCACAGAGAGAACTTTTGGACCTAGAGGGGGCTTGGAGACACTTGTATTTTAGAGGAGAAGGTAGCAATGCATGGCTCAGTCCTCCCTCCTTGGAACACGACAATGGCCCTTTCATCATTTCAGTGAAGGATAATTTAGCTTTGTAGAATCAGATTAAGCTTTGAAACTTAGATTGCCCTCAGTTACAAAGCTGCAAGAGGTTGATGTCCTGTGAGTGGGAGGACAGTCAGTGGACTCCTCATCTGGTAGAGCTAGTACCACAAATGCAGACACAGTCATCAGAAGGACACGCTGGTGAACTGTGAAAGGTACCACTCAGGGTGTGCACCAGGTCTGTGCATGTGTGATGCTCCAGTTATGTCGTGCTTAGGGGCTGAAAATCTGGCCACATTTGGAAGCATTTCCATGCTGGACTAATGTTTACTTGTTTTATTAATGCATATTTGTCGTATATAACGTTTACATTCCTTTGTGGCACTGCATATGAATTCCTTTTTTTCACTTATGTGCTTGGTACAAGGTCTCACTACACAACTCAGATTCATAGTGGTCCTCCCTTTTTCAGCCTCCCCAGCGCTGGGATTATAGGTGTGTGCCACCACGCCCATCCTGATTTGCAGGCTCATGGAGCCCTGAGGGTGGGGCCTGAGCAACATGCTGGATCAGGAATCAAGCCCTGGTCCCTTCACTTGCCAAAGCAGATGCTTAGGCTGCTGAGCTATTTCACCGGCCCTCTTAATTCCTTTTGGTATTCCCTTTTACTCCTCTCCTTCCTTCCCTCCATTTTTTGTTGCCATCTTCATTTGATAAAGATCTTTCTACTTGCTATTATTTACCTTTTATCTTGCTCTTTACTCACAATTTTCTTTTTAGATTCTATGCCAGTTGCCACCTGTTATGTCATCACTTATATTTTAAGGGCCTTGCCTGAGATTCAGATCTGCTACAGGCTAGTGACGAAGCACACTGATTATGAGTTTAATTGCCAATGCTTGGGGTATTTATCTAACACTTTACAGGTATGTGATCTTAAATGATTTTCTAACCTTTAGAGCATGTGACATTTTCCACTATAAACTTTGTATGAGATAGGCAATGAACATCACCATAGGAGATTAATTTTTAAAATGATAAAGGGTAAAGTTCACATTTCTATTTTAAATTCATAGAAACTCAGGCTTAAAGAAAATAATGAAATCTGATTAAAAAAATTACTAGGACAGAAATTTTCCAACAAAGATGATCCCTAAGCAAACCCTTCTAACATAAATTTGCGGTTTGCTTATCTTTCCTATCATTTAAAAATGATGAAATATATACATATGGGTTAAAAATTTCAAAATAGGCTGGTTAATAGCTTTTAGTAGCAATAGAAATGTGACAAAGACTTAGTTTGTCAAATGTTAAAAGTTGCAGATTTGGGAGTGTTACAACACTTGGACTCCAAAGTGTACATGATCCTTAGATTGCTTTCAGCACCTCCTTGCAGGGATTATCATAGCCCAGGAAAGACTTATGTGCTTTAAGTCACATAAGGGTCATTTTTGTACCTCTCTTAAGCAACGTCATCTTCTGCCATGACTTCTGCTGTTATCTATAGCGGTCACTTGTAGGGATGACTCCAGCCAGAGCCCTGCCCAGCACACTGCCTACTCCATGTTCAGCATTTGAAAGTCCTGCAGGCCCTCCAAGCTAACAAGGCTTGAATCATCTGTCTTTTCTGTCTCTTAATCTCTTCTGTTTCAGAATTATGCCAGTCATAACCCAACTATCTAGTTAGAATCCAGAGCATCAAGCACCCTTGAATGTTTCCCGTCCTTTAGCTTTTCTTTTTCTTTTTTGTCTTTTTGAGACAGGGTCTCGCTATGCAGTTGAGGCTGGCCTTGAGCTCACTTTTGTAGCCCAGGCTGGTCTCGAACTCGCACCAATCCTCCTGCCTCAGCCTCCCAAGTGCTGGGATTACAGGCGTGTGCCACCACGCCCAGCTCCGTCCTTTAGCTTTTCATGCCCAACTGACAATCACATCGTGCCTGTGTTCCTCTGCGTTCTCTCAGATGCCGTCTGGTCTCTGCATCCCCTGCAGCCTCCCTGTTCAAGCTGCCACTACCTGCGACCCTGCCCCAGCCCCCTGAGTGCTCCAGTCTAGTTACCGCCTGGAGTGCAGTAATATTTCTAAAATACAAGTCTGACTTTATGACTCTACTTGAAACTATTTAGGAATTCTCTAGTGCTTTTTCAACAGGAAAAAAAAAATTCATTTATGTAGGTAGAACGCACTGTAAGGTCAGCTCCTTGTCCATTGTTCTAAATTGCTCTGCTCTTCACGCCTTTGAGCCTGAGGCCTTTGCTACACCCTAGAGCTCAGTGCCTGCATGCAACCCCTCTACCCAGCCTGGCACGTGTGAGTCTTTGACTAGCGACACACTCTCCTCGCATCAACAAGCTACCTTAATATTGTACTAAAATTCCAGAAAAATCATGCTTTCAGGGAAGATTTCCTGAACCTGGACTAGAAAAACCATTCTTCCCTAGCAGAACACTTGTGCAATTTATTTAATGACTCTGTGCTGACTTTTCTGCATACCTGTGTACCCCCAAAGTCTGAAAGTGTTTTGAGTTAAGATCATGTGGTTTTCTTGTTTACTGTTAGATTCCTCGCACCTACTAATGTGAGAACCACTCAACACTTGGAATCAATGAGTCTTAAAACATATTTGAATATGAATCAGTTCTTAAAACATATTTGTTGAACGGAAGGAGCATTCATTATTATGTTAGCTCTCTGGTACTAGACCTGAGGTAACCCAATTAAGAAAGGGAAATGTTTATCTTGACTCCCCAGAAGGTGTCAGTCCATAGTCTGCCCCTCCAGTGCTCTGGGATTGTGGCCATGCAGCACATCCTGGGGAAACAAGTGATGGAGCAAAGGTGCTCATCTGTGGTGGGTGCAAAGGAAAGAGATGAAGGGGGGCTGAGGAGGAGAATGGGGGCTCTGCAGTGTACAGGAGGGCACACCCTCCTTAGTCTGAGGCTCCCACTATAGCCTGTCTGCTGCAGTTACTCATGCCATCCTGGAAACAAGCCCTTCACACTTGAGACTTACGGGGCATCCAGATGCAGATTAAGGCAGTCTGTTGTGCAGAGGCCCCACCCCAGTCACTGATAGCCAGAGAGAGTCTGTGAGGTGTCATGCTCCTTTTTCCAAAGCTAAGTTTGTACTGCACATTGATGTATGCATTTTGCAGTATTAATTATCTAAAATAAAAATATCATTGATTTCCTTATGTTTAATTATGCATTGTATAATAAATTTACCATTATTTTTGTTTTGTTATGACTAGACAGCTTGCTTTTGTACTTATCCTGCAAGACCTCCATGGAAGTTGGAATGATCAAAAGAACACTAAGCCAGTCTTTTCCAAGAATATTAGTTGCTTTTTATAGTAACTACATTAGCCCAGAGTCATTTAAGCCTATGGAAGAAAAGGCAGAATTTTGCTCTCATGCTTTTCATTGTATTATTCTTGTTAAATATGTAGAAGAACCACGAGATGATTTCCAATACCAAGCCAAGAGAAACTCTCAATGAATGGTAAAAATTGGGGTCTTCTGTATTTAGAAGGGGTAGGGGGAAAAGGTCATATTTGGCAGAGTCATATTCACTTTTATATTTGAGGATATTTTCTGGAATTGGATTTTAGGCAAGTGGTCAGGTAGATAAAACAACTATAGTGTTTTGGCTTTCTAAGTTTTTCATACTTCATTTATTCTTCATGCAGATGCAGTTTTGGGGGTGTGGCCAAGACAGCCAGAGAGTCTGTGAAGTGTAGCTTTTAAACTTAGATATTAGAACAAAACAAAACAAACAACCAAGTAGACCAAAAAGCATTTTTTTCCCCAGAAGCTTTCTGTTAAAACATCTACTTATAAATATGCTGGTTGTGAAGTACTGAGATTGTTTTATTCATGACTATCAAATTTTATTGGCTGTCTTTCTTCCTTTATTTAATCTCAGTCACTAGAGATCCTGGTGGTAAAAACTCAACTGCTTTGGCCACAATTCATTTTTCTCTACTTTATCAGGCACTACTGTTTGTTGTTTTTTGCAGAATCAGGAATTGAACTCAGATGATTGCACTTACCAGGCAAGTACTTATTCTACTGAGCTATCTCCCCAGTCCCATGGCACTGCTGTCCTTCTCACATGTGAGCATGGTATGTAGCTGCCATTGGGTTTTGACTTTCAGATTGCAGGGGAACAGCATATTGTGGAAAAAAAATTGAATTAATTGAAATGAGATTTCAAATAATGTATTTTGTGTTTAGCTTAGATATCTTTCAGCATAATAAGCAAAAACTAGTTTGTTCAGCAATTAAATTGTTGAAACAAACAAAAAAAAAAGGTTATGTCTAGAAGTTAAAACTCTTAGTTAAAACTAAGAACAATTTACCTCATGAATAATAAGTAAATAAAAAAGAAGTTTGAATAGCCCCAGCCTTGGTACTTCTGAAATGAAAACTACTAGTCTTCTTTTTTTATTAAATTTTTAAAAATTAATTAATTAATTAATTGTATGAGGTCTTGCTACACAGCTCAGACTTGCAGTGATCCTCCTGTCTCAGCCTTTCCAGCACTGGGATTATAGGCATGCACCACCATGCCAAATTTCAGAGGCCTGCATGGTGTGGCTGGGGACTCCCAGACTAGTATGGCATGTCGTACCAGGGATCAAATCCAGATCCTTGCTCTTGCCAGACAGACACCTAGACCATTGAGCTATTTCCCCAACCCCCAAAACAACTAGACTTCGTAGCAGTCTAGTAACATAAAAGAATTGTTCCCAAGTTTGACTACAGGGAACCTTTCTAGGCACATGCATTTTTTACTTAAGGACAGTGGAATGAATTGCAGTGGCAATATTATGAGTGAGTATTTGCAAATGTCCCCATTATGAATGCTATAAAAATATCAAACAATTTTTAGATGTAGAATTTATAATAAAGGGAAGCTAGGCCTGTAATTCCAGCTCTATGGATGGCTGAAGCAAGAGAATTCCAAGTTTGGATCTAGCCTGGGCCACTTAGTGAGACCTGTGAGAAAATGCAAAAAATATTTTAAAATGGGCTAAGTGTGTAGTTCACTGTAAAGAGCTTGGGTTCAGTCTCCAAGGCCCATCCCCCCAGTAAAACGGAAGAAGAAAAGAAAATAATACTGTCTAAAGCATTAAATAAAGGAATAAAACCCAGAGTTCCAGGTAAAGTGGCCAATCCTGTGGCTATCCTCAGTGGGCCACATTCAATTGGCTACATAATGACAAGAGAGCTGAAATTTCAAGGAAAAAAAACTGGATACTAAAACGGTCCTGGGTGCTATGACTTGGGTCTGGATGTTCCCCTCAAAGCCTCATATGGCCCTAGGTGGGGGCTTTCTCACATTTGGCTGGATGTAGGGTGTGATTGATTCATATGCAATGGTAGGGTTCAGAGTAGGTGATTAGCAAATCAGTCTGTTGGCTGGCTAGGCACTGTCCTAATCTCAGTGGACTGGTTACAATACAATGGACAGAGAGTGGCTGGCCTTCCCCTTGCTTGCTTGCTGTTTCTGTCTTCTGCCTGCCATTCCCTGGCTCTGCTCTGCTACGCCCCTCTGCTGAGCTGCCCTACCTCAGAGCCAGCCACTTATAGACTAAAATCTTTACACACTGCGAGCTACAGTGAACCTTTCCCTCTTTAATTTTGAGTGGGGGGTATTTTGTCTCAGCAATGAGAGAAAAGTAATTAACATGAGTTAGAATAAAATTCATTCTCTAGTAGAATTATTGTTTATGCCTGAACTCTAGATAAGGAATAAACAATGTTAATTGATTCTCTCACATGTGAACTTTAGGTCCTAATTAATACTATCTATTTGGCATTGATACTACTTAACTAAAAAGAATATTAAGAGAGAAATTAGTCTGGGCACACATAAATGCAAAACTGCTCTGAGGATACCTAAAGGTATACATGTTTCCCACATACAAAGTTCTATTAAAAATGAGTTAATAACCCAAAAGTATTATGTACAAAAAATGTGTATCGTGAGTAAAAGGCAGCTGAAGCAATACAGAGATTCAAATAATACAAGATCCTTATGAATAACAAGGTTATACAATAATGATTGTATAATAAAAGTGGTTGACATTACTAAATAAGCAATCTGAGATTTATTAGAATATCAATGATTGATGGAAAATTGCAATTCCAAGTTAAGATGTTTGATACTCAGAAAGACAGTGTTGTTAAACTCAAATACTCATGTTATAGAGCTTTCCTTCAGAGGGCTAAGAATATAAGTTTACAGGTCAAAAACTACAGAAAAAGAAAAGATACAAGGATAGTCAATATTTTAGCCCTTTTCTGAAGAGGGACTGGGCGAAATAAGTAGGAAGAGAGGTAATGGATGCTGACAGCATTCCTGATAAGCTGCTGGCCCAGTGCTTCCTGGTCCTATGAAGCCTCAAAAATCAGAATGTGAGGCACCCCTGTTTACCAGTCCTGTGTTGTGGGGCTGTGGCTGCCCACTCCTAATGGCGGGTGCCCTGTCTGCAGTGGGGCTCTGGGTGGAGGTTAAGTGGCAGTACCCATGAGTCCTCCACTTCATTACCACTCGGGAGACACACTGAAGGCAGAGGGACAGTGTGGGAGGGTCATGCATGTGGACCCTCATGCCACATGGCTGTAAAATCACGTCACTCCCTCAGCCTTGCTAGTCTTGCTAGTGTGCTGACATGTGGCTAACAATGGAAGGTTATCTTTATTCTCACAAAGGTTAAGTGATACATATCTGAAATGGTTTCTTCTGGTACTTATATTTTTCTTTGTGTGAATCCCAAATCAATCTAGAAAAGAATCATGCAAACAAAACTAAAGCAAGCATTTATTAATTTTTCTATCTTTAAACTAAACTATGTCATCAGATCTATAGAAATGCAGATATGTCAATAGATAATTGAACAGTACATAGGCCTACAGCATGAATTCTTAGATCTGTTTTGGCTGACATTAAAAATTTTGGCTTTCTCAGGTTGACTCAATTTTAAAAAAATGCTGCACTTTAAATACAGAATAGACCTTTCTATTAGACTAATATGCAAAAGAAATATTTAAAATATTAGATTACCTTATATATTTAGGATATTTTCTAAGTAGAATACACAAGCAAGATTTTATTTACATTTTCTCTTCATAAAGTCATTTATAAATTTATCATCAGGGTATTAGAACCTTCTAGTGAGCAATGGGCATTACAGTATCCTTCACAGGATCAGTAGGACAACAAAGCACAAGAAATCACAGGTGTAAGCACACTGGGCCCATGGCCACCTTGGCCTCTCAAGCTCTCCTTTGTCCTTTCACCATCAAAGATCATCCCTGGTCTGCATAGTTTCCTGAGTTTTATGATTACTTGAGATTAAAGTCTTTTGGTCATGCTCCAGTTTCCCTCCTGCCAGAAAGACTGTTCCTTCCTCTTTCATCCACCATGAGGAAAATGTCAAGGGGAGAAGAAAAATAGGTCCACATCGAGGGATCCTTGCTCTCGTTTTATTGCTCTTTGCTCTCATTACAAGATTATTTACAGTCTTTCCTCTTTTCTCACAAGAAAGTATAATCAATTTCCCCAGTGGGAAGATAAAGGTTTCTTTTTGCCTTTCCTTTTTCAGAATATATTGCATCACTGTAATTTTTCCCTAGGGAAGCGCAGTCCAGTACACTCCATCTTTTCATCTCTGGGGTCAAGGCACAGGCTGCTGGACATTGGACATGCTCCTAGATCAGATTAACTCCTTCAGTCCTTTGCCGGAGCAATGTTACAGAACAGATGGGCCTAACCTATGTCACGTCCTAAAAGCAATTTAGGGCGCAACTCTGTCAGTAAGACATTCTTGGAGACCTTGGCTAGGGCCCGCCCTAGGATCACTAACAACCCTAATGCTACCACTTCTAGTTGGTCTTATCTCAGAAGATGACACACAACATGTTCAGCAAAGATTTGCCAGAGAAATTAAAAGAGGGAGAAAATGTAGCTGAAAATGCTCTCGCACCCACCCACTATATGTCAATAGTATATGTGTCACACTGTCCAAGTGACAGCTCCTGTTGCTGCTCCACTTGTTCCTGGGTGTTACAAATGGCCTGTCACTATGATGCACACTGTAGAAACCAACCCCAAGTTGACAGCCAGTCTGCCTCTATACTTCCTGCTTGCTTATCCCATATAAGCCATGGACCACCAGAGACCAGGGCCTGATACTTGGAGGACAATTGGCTCCCTCTCAATGCCTGTCCAATGTTTAATAAATCTGCCTCCAAATTCTGGGTGCTGTTTTGCTGTTTCTGTTTGCCATTCCATAATTACCTAATGGTAAGTGACACAGTGAAGGAAACTGTAGAGAAAAGAAAACATACAGAGGTGTGACGTTTGCTCTTCAAAGCATTAAATCAAGAAATAACAGCTGAGACAGCTAGTTATATTACAGAATCTTAATCACACTATGGAATCAAGTGTAATACGAATGTGTCCTTTTGCCATTTGCATTTTTCTGTCTAGAAAACTATCTTTGATGTTCTTTTCCCTGCTAAGAGGAAGAACTGTCCACAACTGTGTACTCACCGTCATCTTTGTCAGGAAGGATGGTGACCAGAGTCCCTGGGAACTCGGAGCCCAGCCTCCCGCCCATGGGCATGCTCAGAAGGACTCGGAACGTTTCCTTCTCTTCGTACAAGGAGTCGTCGATCACAACCACTCTGCACATTCTCTCCCGCTCATCTTTGTCAAAGCGGACAACACTGGTGTGGTCCTCGGGCCGGGATATGTAATCAGAGTAAGACAGCACCGATGTGGGCACCGTTCCCGTGGCTGTTCCTAGAACAAAGAGGAGCCAGGAGGGGTTCACGTGGAGCGGATCATCAGAGTGTTTCCTATGCAGCCTTCAGTGGGTGTTGGACACATAAAGGGCCTGGAACTGCAGCTGTGGCCAGCTGCCATCACTACTGCTCTAGTGTGGGCAATGAGCGTCACACATCCGCGTTTGCGCCTGTCGTTCCTGGCACTGGGCTTCTAGATCAGCACAGTCTCACAGAACAATACCACCTCCTCTTCAGATGCTGAGCCTACAGGCCAAGGCGAAGCGCTGCACGCATCTCCCTCATTAATAGTGTTGTCTGCCCGGCTGAGTTCTGCACATTTGCTGACTGAGCTTTTCATTAGCTGAGCCAAGACTGATACAGAAATTGGCTTTGAATCCATCTGGCTACCTATTTATTATCTATCTATTTATCTATCTATGTAAATTTAAATTAAGGCTGGAAATTTAAATCAATAGTATATGTGATTTTGTGAATTGCACTTTTGGAAAATTATCTGGGCTCCTAAAAAAGAATTTAGCATATCAATGAACATCATATTGCTTATTTTTAGCTATATGACAAAATCACTGTGCACAGAAGGCTTAGCCATGAACAAAAGAAATATTTTGAAATTGGTTCAAGTCAGTTTCCAAGTCATTTTTAATTAGCTGACTACTGTAGCAGGTTTTTTGTTTTTGGTACAGGTCTCGCTATGCAGTTTAGACTCACAGTGAGCCTCTTGTCTCAGCCTTCCCAGCTTGGTTTCAAGACTAGCAAGTGTGTACTACGTGGGATTGAACCGGGCCCTTGCGCTTGCCAGGCAGCTGCTTAGACCGCCGAGCTATCTCCTCAGCCCTGAGTCCAGAGATGTCCGCAGTAGGTCACAGCATATTCTTCCTAGGCACCCACAAAGGAGTCTTCAAAAGCACAATTCTAGAGGAAGCTTCTGAATAATGCTTTTTGGCCCTTCTGAAAAACCTCATATGGGGCCAGGGAGATAGCTCCATGGCACAAGTACCTGCCTGGCAAGTACAAGGTCATGAATTTGAATCTGAGTCCCATAAAAAGAACAGCAACAATGACAACAACGAAATAATAATGAAGAGCACCTCTAGTTGTAAAGTGCCACAGCCCCAGTGTGTAAAAATGCTTATTTTTATCTTTTGGATGCTACCTCAGTTTTCTTGTTTTGCTCTGTTTTTAGCTGTCATGTACGCACAAGTTAAGCTACCTTGCTCTGTGGAGCAGATCACCATGAGCTCCTGGCTGGCGTCGCCGCTCCTTCTGATGGGAATGAACAGCTCCCCCACATCTTCTTCAACGGCATATTCAGACTGAGGAATGAATACCGTTGACTCTAAGGAGAAAACACAGTCACAGGCACGATGATTTCTGCCCCAGCTTCTCAGCTATGAGCCAATTCTATGCACATCAAACTTTTGCTAGTGACAATTTCCCCTCTGCCTATCCTTTCAGAATGACAGTACAAGGGGACAAGGGAAGAGGGGGCAAAGTAGTGCGCATGAAGGGGGCAGGCTTGGAGTTAGTGAGTTTTTAAATCTAGACACAAAGCTCAAGATGGCTGATATTTTCAGTTGTTGCTTTTTCCCCAAATGATAAATGTTGATAAACAGTTCTGTTAAATCTAGCTTGGTTTCCTAGGCAGAGGGAATGCCTTCTCACGGAGTGGTGTAATCTGTGGGGTGAAAACGACCTCCCAAGTTGTCTGGTCCCACCTCTGCTTTCCAGGCAGGATTTCAGCTTCACAAGCTGAACCTCAGTGACCAAACATACTCAATGGTTGAGTCAAGACGAAAACTCAAACCTTGCTTTGTCTCTCTTTTCTGGGTAATTTTTTGACCTGAGGACAGTTCTTTGTGGGCAATTCATGATGAAATGTATACATTGTCTAACACTTTTAAAATAGCAGTTCCTTTGGAACGCGTAAACGTATTCATCAGTTGGAAAGAACACTCTGGCAAGGTAGGATAACAATAATGTGTACACAAGTTATATTTACATATTATAAATCTCATTGGTTGACTTTTAACACAGTTGTGAAGTTTAATAAATAATAAAAAGGGTAACAAAAGAGCATAATTAAAGTGTGAGAAAACTATAGAACTATGTACAAATCCAACGACTATTTAGTACTGTGAATTTGAGACCATGCTGGGCTACAATGTAAGCTCAAAGCTAGCTTCAGCAGCATAGTGAGGCCTGTCTCAAAAGGACAAAACAAATAAACAAACAAACAACAACAGCAACAAAACCCAAAACCCATTTTTCTTTTCAAAACAAGATAGGCTCAATCACAAATAGTATTCATTTCATATTGCTAATCTATGCTGACCAGTTTTATTTACACATAACTCACTTAGAACAGTTCTATGGGTAGGATTTTAAACATTTAAACCCCTTTGGGATTTAATCCTTCAATACCTGAGCTTTAGTTCCTCCTCTACTTCATGACTGCAGTAGATTTTGTTAAACAAGCTTAGACATTTTGTCAGTGCTGATATATTGGAATTATTAATTAAAAAAAACACTGGTGTCCCAATCATACCCTCCTCCCTGAAACTGACTCCTACATTTAATCTGGTAGACAGTATATAAGCCCAGGATCAAGTTGAGGCTGTCTGGTAAGCTTACTTCTAACTAAAATGTGCAATAAGTTAGAGAAACTAGGAAAAGGCATCAAAAAGACAAAGACTTCTTCGGTAGACTCTCAGCTAACGACACTTTTCAGTTTCACTTGTGCATACAGTAGCAGCCCACGTGTGGCTACTTCAACCAAGCCTAGCTCCTCAAGTATAAAATTTCCAAAAGCATCTTTGCTGCATTAGCCTTCAAAATGGAGTTCTTATCATTTGCTAAGCCCTATTCTGAGCACATGACACACACTGAGTAGTTTTGGTTGCTTGGTTGGTTGGTTTTGTGGGGTACTCTGGGTAGCATCCAGAGTACTCTACCACTGTGCCACACCCCACCCCTTTTTAGTACTTGAGCCAGAGCCTCGCTAAACTGCCTACTCCGCCTCATATTTGTGATTCGCATGCCTTAACTTCCCAGCAGCTGCGGTTACAGACGCAGGGCGGCGCCAGCTCTGGCGGTTGTGTCTTTGCAGTACCTATTGAGGTTAGGATGTGCGCGGCATTAGTCTGTCTTTGAGTGCAGAAGGCACTAAGAGTCAGTACCCCGGAGAAGACTAAGGTGTTAGTAGGCTTTGGTGCTGGATTTGGACCTACAGAGTCCATCAGAGTCCCTGAGCCTGATCACACTGCTCTACTTCCCAGAGAAAGCAAATGGGTGTCACAAGGAGCCGACTTGAGCCACAGTAGAACAAACAGCCAAGCTGTAGGAGTGAATTCCAGAGCTGGGGGTATGGTTGGGACCTTAAGGTGTTTACTTGTTTATAATTCCAACTTATGGCCACTAACAAAAAGTCTAAGCTTGTTTAATGTACCGTTAATGCAGAGAGGGCAAAGACAATAGAGATAGGTGAGACAAAGTGAGAAATAAAGATTTACAGGATTTCTTTAAAGGCTCTTTGTGTGCGTGCGCGTGCGCATGTGTGTGTGTGTGTGTGTGTGTGTGTGTGTGGTGCCTGCTTAGCCCAACCTGGGGGTGCAGCAGGCATGGCATGTGGTGCCAGGGCCCCTATACTTACTTACTTAAGCAAGTGCTTAGTCCCCTGAGCTATACTGCCAGCCCAAGAATGCTATAATAATAATAATAATAATAATAATAATAATAATAATAATAATGATAATAATAATAATAATAATAATAATAATAGACCTAGTGATCAAGACTAATTTCAGCAGTAGCTTCAAGAAGAACCAACTTAAAATAATGAAAATATGCACACATCTGGATCCCATGAGGTCGAAAATTTATCCCTCTGTATTATGAAAATTGTGGTCTGAATATGTTTGGATAACCATGTTTCAGATCACTAAATGTTTCTGTGTTGCTAATGTCAAAACTTTTAGCATGCTTTTGCTAACTAAAATAGTTTCGCTCATGACAACTTTTGGTGTCAGAAAGCATGTACTGAACTTCTAACAGGGGACTGTAATTTTTATTTTTCTTATGAAGCGATGAATGTTGCCCTCCAACAGAGTTCAGGAAGATTTTCCGCTGGGGCCGACGCTCCTGCGTGCCTTCCTTGCCGTCTCTCTGTCATTAGCTGTGGTTGGCTATGGTCGTGCTGACTCTAGACTTGGAGCCTCGGCAGTCATCTCCCAGTATCAGTGGTCTCTCTCGACTCGCTTGCTCAGCAGTGCAAGGTTTCAGAACTAGCACCAATCTCTAGCTACACTATTAGTGGTGCAAACTTGCCAAGGTAAGAATTAATATTTAAGTTAATTCATCGATTGTCAAGTTAATTAATTTATAGATAATTCATATCATGGACTGGCCAGCCAAAGTCCTCCGAGCTCCATTTCACCAAATGATTTTCCTCACTCAGTGCAGTCGCAAGTCTGCCTTGTGTTGGCATAGAGTGATATCAGGACTTCTTCTACATTCCTTTAGAACAGCATTTGTATTATTTTCTGGATGTTGTCTAGGGTTAAGCTAATCTGTTCTCACCAAAACAAAGGTCAAGTCTTTAGGCTCCGGGTTCATGTCTATGTTTTTGAATCACAGCAGTACAAAATAATTCTATTTCAATCAGAAGTTTGCAGGCTTTTCTGATAGTTAAATAAAAGAATTACATAAGACACAGTTGTCTTGGCTAGGTATTTGAACTCAGTAATTCCACTACTTGGGGGTGCAGTCTCCCAATAAGTACACATCAAGCTCAGTTTACTGTGTTTGGAAAATAGAGGGTACCCTTGACTTATAAACTCAATTCATTCCCAAGTTGTAACTCAGGTTGTCAGTTGAAGGCTCAGGCTTCTCCACCCAGCCTTCAGAGTCTCTCTCCTACCACAGGAAGAACTGAGTGTCCTTAGAGAGGCACTGGCCAGGGATTTCTCAATGAACCCCAGATGGGACAGGAGGTTGTAGTGCTCCCTCCAGAACTCTTTAAGGATTAAATCTGTATCTGAGGCCATCTGGAAGCCCAAGTGGCCAGCATTCAGGTTATTACTCAGGACTTTGGTCAGAAGTCAAAATTAAAATTCTGGTCATAACCCAAGTTATTCATATGTCAGACTTTGTAACTTGAGAGTCCATTGTACAAAATAAAAAGAAATGAGACTTTAAATAAATTTTCAAATAAGTTATAGCTCTTATATGTTTTCCTTTACCAGACATAAGAATGTTTAAATTAATTACTATCTATGTGCTTGTAAGAGTGAGAACAGATGGTACAAATTTTGATAATTAGGGAAATTAATATGCAGAAAAGTAAAAAATACTTATTTTAGAAACTTTTCCTTCTCCCTTGAAACTATGTTCAACGCTTCTGCAGGTTCTCCCTGTTCTTTTATCACAGAGGATCACATTCTGCATTGCTCATTTTAATGTTAGTTGAATTTGGCCACCTCGGTACATGACTAATATTGGGGTTTGTGTGACTTCTATGCTCCAGCCCCTGCGTTCCTACATTTCAGAAGAACCCTGGCACACCGCAGACGCTTATTTAACATTTGTTGAATAAATATGCACATCACATAAGGGCTGAAGTGGCCTTGATTCTCTTCTTAGAACCCTTGGCTTTAGTCACCAGCACTAACATATTTGAGGTTTTATGCAGAAAGTGAGAAGACAATAGACTAGAAAAGGAAGGAACTGCTTCCTTGCCGTCAGACACACGAGAATAGGTGACCCAATAGCGTTGTGGCAAAGCACACCAATTTTAACTTGAATATTCTTTTCTAGGTTACTTTATTTATCTTTCAAATACTACCTCTGGCGCTGTTAGCAAAATTTCTCCTGCAGGGTCCGGCTCGCAGAGGACACAGCACCACATATAGATCACGTAATGATGATCGCCATGTAACCCCTGCCCATGGAAAAGTCATGTGGCACCTACCGGCCTTCAGGTAGAAGGGCAGGCAGAGGGCCAAGGACAGGGCGGAAGCTCCCTTGCAGGCCTCCTCTCCCCAGAGATTGGAGATCCCTATGCCTTTCCTGGGGCTCCAGCCCACTGCAGCCTGAGGGTCACACCAGGAAGCCATCAGGGCCGCTCAGGCGGCCCTCCTGAGAGACGCCCGCTAATTTTCGCAAAGAGCTCTTCCTCCCTCCCACGGGGTTGGCGTGGAAGCCTCTAAGCAAACCAAACGGTCCACAAGTGGCCACTGCTGCTGGGGACGCCGGTAGGCTCCTTCTCACACTCCTCACCCAGAAAATAAGTTAAATGGCTCATGAACTCTAGACTCTTTTCCCAACTGAATTACTTCCTAAGCAATTTTTTTTTTCTGTATTTTTTAGGAAAGGGTCTACAAGGTGTTCAAAGTCTTACGATTAGATCAGAACGGCAGTGATCTGCCTGTTTCCAGCCTCCCAAGAGCTGGGATTACATGCGCGCACCACCACGCCCAGTTACAATCACCGTCTGAGCGTGCCCCGGGGGGGTGGGGCCGGCACGGCAGGCCTGGGGATCGAACCTCAGCCCCTGCACCTGCTTGCAGGCACTTTAATCTGCTGAGCTATTTGTCTCAGCCAAGAGCAAATGTTAGAAGCACGGAGTTTGTGGAAAAGTGCAATGAAGAAGAGCAGCAAAGGAACAGAGAGCAAGGAGTGAGGTAAAAGTGACGACATCAAATGGCAGATTTTCCAGGCATGCAAGCCCAGGGCCACACATGCCTGGTGCAGGAAAAGAACTTTGAGCGGGTGCTAACATCCCTGCTTAGTGCGCTGTCCTCTCCTTATTCTACCCTATCTAGCAGAACTGTTTCAATTTATGAGGAAGCTGACTTTATCCTCAGAATCAATAAATGAGTGAAGCTGTTAGTCTAGGACAGCGGTTCTCAACCTGTGGGTCGCAACCCCGGGGGGGGCGGGGTGTCAAACGACCAAAACACAGGGGTTGCTTAAAGCCATCGGAAAATACATATATAAACCCATGCTATGCCATGGTGAAATGTTATTTATTGGAATTAGTAATAAATATTTCTCAACATATAATTAAATATTGTTTTTGTGATTCATCACTATGTTTAAATTATGTTTGATTTGTAGCAATGAGAATACATAATGCATATCAGGTCTTTACATTCTGAATCATAACTGTAGCAAAATTCCAGTTCTGAAGTAGTCACCAAAATTAATTTTTTGGTGTGGGGTCACTGCAACTTGAGGAACTGTATTGCGGGGTCACGGCAGTAGAAAGGCTGAGAACCACTGGCCTAGGAAGTTGTTGATGCGTAGACTATCATGGCGCAAAGGTTATTCTTTCTTCAGTGTTCTCGTGGCAGTTTGCGAATAGCAAAGAAACCTATCAGTTCTAGGTAGAACTGTGGTCTTCCCGATCCCCTTCCCAGCTGAACTGGACAGAGCCAGTCCCTCCTGCGTGGCAGGGCCGGGACCCGCTGTCAGCACTGCCAGGACTCAGCTTGCTCATATGGCGACTATCTATCTTGTGGCTCTCAGGCATGTGCTGGGCCCTCGCTTGTACCTGCCATTTCCTGCCTTTGCCGCTGGAGGCAGGCAGGGCTCCTGCGCAGAGGCTGCAGGACTCACCAGAGCCTCCTCCTGGCAGGGGCTCCCCTCTGTTGATCACAGAGCTGTAAAGGGCACAGACACGTGGAGGCACGCGGGTGCTGTAGGGTACCCATGGGGGCTTCACGTTAGATAAACAAGTAGAGAAGGATGAGAGCTATGTGTCCAGGCGCTGTAGATGCTCAGGTATAAACTACACAATCAAGACTTTTACTTAGATTATAACTACATAACTGAAAAAGTATAAAATGAGAGAAATAAATACAACGACATAATTATGAACTTGTAAGAAGCCAGTGTGTGTGTGCAAGTGTTTGTGAGTGTGTAATACTTTAGTTAAAAAGGCACTGTTGTTAGCTGAGCCTGGGAGTGCACATCTGCCGTCCCAGCACACTGGGAGGCTGAGGCAGCAGGATGGACAACCTAGGAAACTTAGCAAGACCTTGTCTTAAAAAAAAAAAGTGGTTAGGATGTAACTCTGTGAGAAATATGCCTGGTTGGACCCCTAGTACCAAAAGAAAAAGAAAAAAAAAAAAAAAAAAGATTGTACACAGGATGATGGTGTTTGGGCAGTGGATGCTTTGTTTTATTTTAATATATATCACTGATCACATACATCACTGGTAGAGACTGGTAAAGAGGGAAAAAGAAACAAGTTTAAATATCTTATTATTTATGATGGCATATAGCAATTTGCCAATTGGCAAAGACAAAGTTCCAGAAATGGCTTTCAGCTTTCATTAATGGGCCAGTTTAACTGGATGAAAGCTACCATAAGCTTACTGAGAGACAAAAGTCTCAAAGCTTAGGACTACAAGAAACTCAAGTGTTTGTACTTAATGCAGATGAAATTAAATGTAAGGGAACGCTCACTGTGCCTTAGTGGAAATTATCAAGGAAAGCCAACTTCATAGTAAATACAAGGCAGAGATGGTAGTCAGCACAATGACATTGCAGCTCCGGTGTTCTTACCCTCTTTAATTAAGCTCAGTCTTTTCACACAGAGATTTTCACGTGTCTCCACTTCAGGCACTCACTAGATTGCATCTTTACAGAGCGTTCAAGAGTGTTCTGACTGATAAAGTAGACTGGCAGTTTAAAAAGAAAGTGAAGTCTGATTTCTGATGAGATTTCACTATAAAAGTCTCTGTAAGATTTTTATAAATGTCAGTCTACAAAAAAGTCATTCAATCTTTTCTTTTTTCCTCCTGGTGACATCAAGACAAGCCAGTGTGGTAGAAGTTTGGCTGAGGGAGGAAAAGGTCAAATTACATACAAAGGCATGAAGGCTTGCTATACCAACCTCACCCAGGCATGTGGGTGGCCAAGAAAACATAATCTAACAGAAATTAGGAGCCATGCCTGAAGCAACTGCCCAACTGCCTACAGCTAGAGAGGCTGTTCCATAGCAACCCATCACCAATGGAAAGCATACAGAACAAACTAATCCTAAAATTATCTCTTGCCAAAACCATTTGTTTAAAAGATATTTTAAAATATTCTAAGGACATTAAAATTGATGCCTATATTCTAGAAAATGAGATGAGCAACATTAGTTCTAAAGGGTGGAATTGCAATACTGGAAAGGACATGTTTGTAGTACTATATGTAGTTCATTTACTTGAAAAAAAAAAAAGCATAGTTTCTCTTTGTTGCTTTTTAGTTTCCCTCTTCTCATCGGCATATCTGAAAATGCTGAACCATTAATCTAGAAAATTCTCCCAATACAAAACATCCTGAATTTCAAACCTCCTCTGCAGCATTTGATCACCAAACCTTACGGTCAGCGACATAGCCAAGAGGACAATGGCTCTCACCGTCCCCAGGGTCAATGATCTCCACTGTGGTCACCGCGGGGAACTCCAGGGCCGCCAGCACGGGCTCAGAGAGGACCACTTGAAAGGTCTCCGACTGCTCGTGTTCCCCGTCGCTCAGGATCCGCACTCTCCACGTGGCCCTGGTCTGGCCGGGGTTGAACTGCACTTGCCTCTGTGTTTTGCCCTTGAAGTCTTTGTCTCTCTCTGCGGTCCCATCGCGGGTACCAATACCTTCGGAGAAACACAGGAACATCTTTTTAGCATGTTTACAGTTGGATTGTTCGGGCTCTCCATCCCGTTCTGTGGGATAGAGTAGACCCTGCTCTGATTCTGGGACATGGGCAGCTGAGCATGGACTGCATGGTGAAAATGTGCAGCCGGCACTGAGGAGAACAGAACTATTAGTCTCCTTTGCCTCAATTATAATGTGGCTGTATATTGTTTGAGATAATTTTGTGTGAGAACTCCATGAAAAACTGGGATGAGTAAATTTATATTTCTGGAGCTGGGCGTGGTGGCGCACACCTGTAATCCCAGCACTCTGAAGGCTGAGGCAGGAGGACTGGTGTGAGTTCAAGACCAGCCTGGGCTACAAAAGTGAGCTCAAGGCCAGCCTCAACTGCATAACATGACCTGTCTCAAAAAAGACAAAACAAAATTTATATTTCAGGTGCTGCTGCATATTATAAAAACATAAGAAATATTCCCTGAGAAAATATCCAATAAGACCCTATGTGAGCCAACAAAATTATTGACTAATTCATAAATGCCTAAATAGAATAATAAAAAGTTATAAAATTTCATAGGGATTTAATGGAATTTGGGATCTTCAGAGAATCTAATTCACATTTCAGCAACATGGTCAGGGGTTTCTTTATATAACACCCAGAATAGCAGGCAACAATGTGGACAGAATTGGAACCCTAAATACATAAGGTTATTATGAGCAGCGCCTTCTGCTGACTCAGAGAGTTTACCCAAGGCCAACTTCAGAGGGTTGAGAAGCCTGAAGAATCACTTGTTCTCTGACTACTACAGTATCATTTTTATACCAGGATCTCAAACCACCCAGTGTATTATTCAAAAACCACTGAACAAATTTAATGCCACAGCTAGATTATACAATCGCAATAGTGCTTGCTTGTTCAGAACCTCTTAGTGAATCAAATTAACAATTTCCAAATATATTTTTAAATGTTGACTTTCATAGAAGTAGGCAGACACTTACAAAAGGGAAAATAGTCTGATGACTATTAGATTTTTAAACTCTGAAAATTACTTATTTGTAACATTTTTCTATTAATTGAAGAAATTATATTAAACTGCAAGTGCTCAGTGAGTGTTTCCTATGTTCTGTCCCACATGCTGGGTTTGTGTCTGAAAATAGAACAGACAAAAGCCTTTACCCTCAGATTGTCTATATATGATTAATTAGAGCATTTCTTTCGTTTTCTGAATATATTATCACTAGCCATTAGTTGAATCTTAAAGGGAGATTGAGCAAAGGTTTTGTTAAAAGTTTAGCCTTGGAGATCTCAAATAAAACCCGACAGATAGATGCTGCACGGCATGCTTCTTTTTCAGTAGCAGGTAAAATGCGATTTACTTAATGGCAAGTAGGAAGTGGGCAGACAGTGGAATTCTAGCCTGCCTATCTTGTCCAAAGCCTCAGGCTTCCCACTAGCTGTCTGGTTCGCAATGCACACAAAATGCTGTCAACACATCTGGGAATTCACTTCAGAGGTGAGGGTGAAGTGAGCCATCCCTTGGAAGTTCCAGAACCCAGGCTGCTCACTGACCTATATTTCCCCAGCAGCAATGACTGGCAAACACACATTAGTCTGCCTCTGGTAGCCGCTGCTTCTTTTTGTTCATTTTTCACCAGCAGTGGCTCTTTCTCCAAAGATCCAAAAGGCAAATTAAAACCAAAAACACTTGGGAGACACAAAAGTTATACATTTTGTCACACAGGTCTTGCTTTAACTTGCCCTTAACCACCAAGCAGAAAAGCTTAACCATGAAGCATAAAATGTACATCTAGATTAGTATGCTGAGTTGTAAAAGGCTTAAATCAACAGCTTCTGACATTGCCAATAATCCACTGTGATTATGGAAGACTGGACTATGTGTACAACTACTTTCTCTTAGTTTAATGAGAAGAAGTTTTTTGTACCAACAATGATTAGAAAAATTATCATGTCTACATCCTGTGCTCCATATAACTACTATGAGGACAACAGTATGCATTATATCATTTATTGGGAATGTAGTATTAACATGCTTTGAAAATGTCAATTGTTATTTCTTATTAAAAGTAATAAAAAACTGAAAAATAGAATCTGTGTACTATAGAGCACAGCTACTAGTTTGGAGTGGACACATCCACAACATGATGGGCAAGATATTCAGCCTGATAAAAAGTAAGTCACAATGCCAAATCCCAACTGTTACTATCTAAAAAGCCTACATATGTTTTACTTTGGTTATTAAGTAAAACTGCAATTGCCTATTTCTCTCTTCTACAGAACACTAATGTGGGGGTTGAACAAAGTATTTTAGGAGTGAAAGAACAGATTTTACATCTTCTATTGGCCACAAAGAATTATTAGACTTCTCTCAGATATAAAAACAATACAGTGTAGTGATGATGGCCATGGGCCTGAGGCCAGACCTCAGCTCTGCCTCCTCCTAGCTGTGTAAATTCAGGTGTACCATAACCTCTCACATTGTCTCTTATAAAGAAGAGAATGCAATGATGTTCTTCTTGAGGGGTTACCTTATATAGCACGTTGGGAATGAGGCCTGGCACATAAAAGGAACTTTAGTTCAGTAAACAGTATCAGTTCTACTCCAAAATCCACTTTCTAAGCCAGCACCTGACAATGAGCCCTCAAGAAAAGTATAAACAGCTGTTGTGAGGAGCAGGTGAGGCCAGCAATGTATTCTATGTGCTTACTGAAGCCCCTTGCCTTGGGTAGCTACTTAATAGCTAGTGGCAAGTTCTTTGAGATTCAAAGGCCATTGTTCTTGAATACAACTCATGTTTAGTTTATTCGTGGGCTATAATGGTGATAAAATGAGTACTCATCTTGGAGAAAATGCATCTATAAATTATCTGTAATTCATGATGCAGAGAATGTGCACAAATTGCGTTCCCTCTGTGGCTGGGCTGATACTTTTTTCTTCAGTCATGGAGCAGGCTGATTCATTCTGGAAGTTCTTAAGTGAAAGTGGAGGTCATCTGGGAACAGCAGCACAAAGCATTTCTGTCCCAGAGCGTCCACGAGACCATCTCCTGCTTCAGTCTGATTTCTACTTCAGGCCCTAGTGTGGATTCTGTGATCACCTTTGGCGACAACAGGTGTGGGTCACACACAGTCTATCCATCCCCCAGTTTACTACTAGTGACCATGTGAAGTTAACTAAGTGAAAGTATAGAAGCTTTATACAATTGTTGGTTTCTCTACTTTTGTAGGAAATAATAATTCATTGAAAGCATAATTCTGAAAAAGAGCTCTTGTTTGGTATTTTACCATTTAGCTAGAGGAAACAACAAAATTTTATAAATAAGTTGGAGAGAAAAATATGAAAAGTGAGTTCTAAAACCTTTTGCAACTATTTGCTTTCCTAAAACATACACACGCTACCTGTAAATAAATAAGTGCACTACAAGTGAGAATAAAATTCAAATAGATGGAAGTATCCTTAATAACTGCTCAAATGCCCAGTGTTTGGGGTATCACGTTCTGCAATTTATTCGTTGTATTTGCAGGCATGAAGCACAGTTATGGCGAATCTTACTGACAATAGAATAATATATGCAGAGCCTGTGTGTACAGAGAAAGTGTCCCCAGAGGACAAAAGGACCCAAGAACACTCTGGTTAAACACAGTCTAAGTGACAGTTGTGTGGAAACACATGTGCGTAACAAAGGTGGAGTTGAGTCGCTCTGGGGCTGGGCGAGTCTGCACGCAGACTGACCTCCCTGTGCCTGGAGTAACCTCAAAAAAGCTGCAGGGAGAGCATCCTCCCTAAAGCTAAAGTAAGTATTTCTAAAGGAAAGCACAACTGGTACTGTCAAGGGAAATCAGGGAAGGAATGGCAAGGAACTGTGGCGAAGGAAAAGGTCTAGTGGTGTGTGTGTGTGTGTGTGTGTGTGTGTGTGTGTGTGTGTGTGTGTGTGTGTGCTGGGGGAAAGAGCATGAGTCATTAATAAGGAATCTACCAGTTAAGGGTTTAAGGACCAATCAAATTTGAATTTAATCATTTTAGAGATAGAGTTACTGACCTCTTATTTTTCTCACATTTCCTTAAATTCCCTAGTTGATAATCGCATTCAATGATACATTTTACTTGTAGAAAGTTCATCAGTTTAAATGTCTATAAAACTTTTTGATCCAAAATAGCCTCATTTGGGGGTGTGGCTGTTTTTCATCAACATATCAAATATTCTGTGCCATCTGCATCACTGCTTCCAAATGTCAGAACACTTTCTGATTATGTGAAATTAGAGTTGGTAAAATTTTATTCATTTTCTTTTAACTTGGTTTTATTCAGAACAAGTACAGGTAGATGATCAGTATTTAATAACTTAATATTAATTACAAAGAAAAATCACAAATCTGTTGTGTTGGGCTTTGGTGTTCATGGAATTTTCAGTGACTTGAGTATTCAAGTACAACAAACAGATATATATATATATATATATATGAAATCGTATAAATTCCTGAACACTTTTCATTTATTTGTGAAGGTAGCCCTCACGTGTTTTACACTGATACTTCAGTAAACTTATTTTTATGGATAAACTGCAAATTTGCCTAACCTATTATTTTTAACTTCTGAGTGGCTACTTTCAACTTTGTAGGGTGATCTTATACTAGAGAAGTTCACATTTAGGTAGAAGGCTTGAAGAGGTCTGTATTTTGACACCAGTGTGGTGCTACTTTTTTTTTTTTTTTAAAGCAGTTTAAGAATCTTTAAATGTTGGGGCTGGGGAGATAGCTCAGCAGAATAAGCGCTTGTCTGGCAAGCACAAGGACCTGAGTTTAATCCCCAGTTCTGAAAAAAAAAAAAAAATCTTTAGATGTCAACAACTCCCTAAAGTGTTTAAACTTAATCAGTGAACTAACTTGGGATTTAAATACCTTAGAAACTCTGTCAGTCTTTGGTAGAAAATGGGAGTTGAGACAAAAATGCAAAATTGAACTTACTTATAAATGAAGTTTCTCCCAAGTAACCTCTACGCTTAAGAACAACATCTAGAAATTTGGAGTCTTCATTGATCAGGTAATATTCCCTTTCAAAGGAGATCCATGCCCAATTCAGACGAAAATGCTGGTTGGTTAACTGGTTGCCACCTGGGAAATAAACATTTAAAGTACTACGTTAATGCAGGCTTGAATGAACCTAAAAATTTCATATTTTAGCTTAAAGTAGAGTAGTTTATAGTTCATGCTAAGGATCCAACCCCGGGCTATTTGCATACCGGGCAAAGCTTCTATCATTGACCTGTACCTGCAGCTCCCTGCCCACCCCAGAGTATTTTTAAAAAGCAACCTTAAGAATTGATAGAGCAATGTGGTTTGATATGCAACTCTACAATACACACCTGGAAAAGTAGCTAACTGATTGGTGCTTATTACACAGCCGTCCAACCTCTGGCCTAACCTCTCTATCTTCTTTGCTTGCTCTCTTAGTAGAGGGAATTGGCAGAGAAGCGTGCCCTGCCAACAGCGACCTAGTGGCTATGAAATTGAGCCCACAAGCTGCAGGCTGACCACAAGGTGCCGCTGCAGAGCAAGCTTCTCTATAGCGCCGGCGGCTAAGAAGGTTCTTTTGTGATGGTCTTAAAAACACACACAACTTCACAAATACCTTTTTTCTGGTTCACGGAGCAATTGGGTGGAAGGCTTTAATTATAACCACTTAGAGAAAAACAAATATTTCTTTCCCGCCTCCCTTCCCTTTAGATTCCACTTCATTCCAAAGAGCAAACAGACAGCTCTTTCTATTGATTTCCATTTCACTCTGCAGATAAGGCCCAGCTCTGCTCCCACCAGGCCTCCAGAAGGCAGCTGGCGCGCTGCCTGTCCCCAGGAAACGGATCTCGCCTGTGATCTGTCTAATGTGAAAGCTACTCTGCCGCGTACACGAGAGTGGAAATGACCACCAGCTGATCACTCCTCACCTATTTCTTGGCTTTTGATCTACACCAATCATTTCAGGAGAATGGGAAGTGTATAAACAAAGACATCAACAATTCCTTTTAAATCCTTCAGGAAAATGACAGGGAAAATCACCCAAATAATAAACATAGCTAGAGGCTAAACTTTAATTCTAGCTTCTCCTCTTCTGAATTCACATCAAAAGAGTTGTTAGGGGAAGCAAAACGAGGCAAGAAAATGTCAAGAATTTAATGGACTGAAGAGTAAGATTTTTCTACCCCAGGAAATGAGTGAACATTACATGAAAACCAGTTTTTTTCTGTAATATTTTGAAATTAGAAACTATATGACTTTCAGTTAATGCGAAAGGTTAAAGAAAATAACTTAGGCAAATGGGATTTAAGTGGGTACATTTGTTTTCCTATCTATTGTTGTTGACTTCTAAATTAGTATAATTCCTTTAAACAGAAGCTTGGATGAGGGTCAGAGAGATAGCTCAGTAGAATAAGTGCTTGCCTGGGAAGTGCAGGGTCCTGAGTTCAATCCCTGGTACCGCAAAAATAAAATAAAATAAGATAAAATAAAATAAAACAAAACAGAAGCTGGGCAACAAAGACAAGAGGCAAAAAGATGTCTGCATCACTTGGTCTTATCAGCTCTTGCAGCGAGATGCAAGAATGTAAGGAATCATACATTAAAATATTTCTATAACAGCCCTAGACATGGTTTGTAATATTCTTTTGTTTATTTATTTATTTACTTATTATTACTTTCAATAAGAAATTACAATGTGACCATTTCAAAACATGTTTCATTTTGGTTGTTTCCAAGATTTGGCTGTTACGGATTGTGCTGCTGTAAACATAGGTGCACAGATATCACTGTGATATCATGTTTTCAGTTCTTCTGGGAAAATTCTCAGTAAGGGGATAGCTGGATTGGATGGGATTTCCAGCTCTAGTTTTTTAAGGAGTCTCCACACTGCTTTCCATAATGGTTGCACCAGTCTGCATTCCCACCAGCAGTGCAGAAGGGTTCCTTTTACCCCACAGCCTCTGAAACATTTGTTGTTGGTTGATCTCTTTATGGTAGCCATCCTTTCTGGGGTGAGATGGTATCTAAGCAGGTTTGTTACATTCTGATACACCAAAACAGTATCAGCTTATTCAAGCACTGAACAGTAAATATAAAATTCTCATGGCAACACTTAAACAGATGATGCTGATGCTGTGAATGTAGTTTTCTAAGATGTAGAATTAACACAAAGTTGTTTGATTTTTCTAGTGCATGGGATCATAGACACTTCAAAGTTCAGTTATTTTTAGTTATAAAATACAAGCAGACTGGAGGCCAGAAAGTTTGTGTCACTTCAGAAAGGAAATGCATTCCACATTTGCTCCTTACGAGCTTGTGCATAGTGGCTCCTGACCTCTGTGCACTTTGGGTCACGGAGAGTCTGACCAGATGGCTCCTTGGACCTGGAGTCCACGGTCCGCCTTCTTCCCTACTTGCTCTACGCCCAGCCTCTTTATTTCTCTGTGGGGACCTGCACCCCTCCTCAGGGATCCCCGTCCTCTTTCCTACAGTGTTCTTCAGCCCAGGCACTGCACTCTGCGGGTCCCTGTCTCCACCTCCTTCCTGAAGCCTCCTGATCCCCGGTGGCCACCCCGCCTCTGTTACTCCGCAGTGCTCACTTCCTGGTCCCACTGTGAGATGCATCTTAGCAGGTATCTCTCATGCAGTTTGCATTACTTTACTAATTTTACTAATTTATTTCAAAAATTGGGTGTCCATTCTTTTACTACTGTAAGCATTTCATCAATTTAATTAAGACTTAAAATGAGTTATATTTTTAAGTGAACTTTTACATAAAAACAACTTTAAGTCATACTTCTCCCATGTATAACAGGGTTCTAGCAAGCCCAGGTTTTATTCCAATCGTCTTGTCCCATCATCACAAGCTTTTCCTTACCCATCCTAATACCCACAGTGTCACCCATCCATTCTTTGAAAAACCTATTTTAATTATGCATATTTATGGTACATAGCATAATCATTATGTATACAGTGAATTAGGATTAGAACACAGCAGTAAGAATTTCATCTCAAACATGTGTTTAAAAAGCTTTTAATGTGATTACTAGAGGCTGATGATAGGCGTACAGTGGAGACAGAGGGAAGCTGGATAATAGCTATTGAGACATAGCAGGGTGGGAGAGATAAATCGCAGTGCTGCCTGGCACAGTGCAGGCACTTCTGTTCACAGTGACCTGTGCTGGAGCTTGGATCTTGAGTGCCTCTAATGGTCAATCTGTTAAGGACTTTGTCTTCAGCTTGGTGTAATGGGGAGGTGATCCAACCTTTAAGAGACAGGGGCTTGTAGAATGATATCAAGTCACGGGATGTGTCCATGAGGGAGGCTGGAACCCTGGCCACTCCTGTTCTTCTCACTTTGGCCCCAGGCTGCCTCAAGGTGAGCACTCTGCTCCACAAATCATTCCCTACCATAGTTCACTACCTCGTCACAGACTCCAAGCATCAGGGACAATGGATCCTGGATGGGAGCCTGAGAAATCATGAGCCACAAAAGTTCTTTTCTTCTTTTATAAGTTGATTGTCTCAGGCATTCTGCTATAGCAATGAAAAGATAACTAACACAGCGTATTGACATGACAGTGAATCTCTTAGACTTGTGCCCTTGTGCCATAGGTACTCACCGCCAGCCTGTTTATATTGATGAATAACTAGAAGAGAGGGCCTTAAAGGCTCTAGCACAGAGAAATTATGAAGAAAAATAATGATTATCCTGAGTTTCCCAGTACACCTTATAAAGATGCACCCAGTTGTCAACCTATCTCATCACTTCTTTTTGAAGAGCAGAATCAAGCTACATCTAACCTCACTGTTCTCTGCATTACGTGGGGGCTTCTATGGTATGCCACTCCTTCTTCCCACAATGCTCTTGCGAGGCAGGTGCTTATGTTGCTGAGTTATCTCTTCAGCCTTACAGTGCTTTTGGATTTTCCACTTCTGGTAGTCTATGCTTTCCTACATCATGACTGTGTTTAGCCAATATTTGAGTCTAACCATTTCTGAAATATTGCAAAGAAGATTATCCCCTCCTAAAGATTAGAGATTGAAGAATATTACATTCGTGAGGCCCTTCTCCATCCTTCATGAAGCAGCAAGTCTCAATGCAGACTCACTGCTCTCCAACTCTTTTTCTGACTAATTCTTCTCCACATCATTCTCCACAAGAATGTTACTTTTCTGTTTGATCATTTTGATGTTTTCCCACAAGATCTAGGAGGGAGATAATTCATTTTGCTCATTTGCACGAAACGTATGCTGAATGAACCAAACTCTGCTGTGTTGGTTCACAGAAGCTGAGTGAGGCTTCGCTAATGGAGCAGTCCACACTTCTATATACAGGTAACCTATCTCGTTGGTACTAATTCATTACATTTAAATAAAAGTGATCACCTTTGTGATAATCTTCTAAAATGTCTGGCATTGATGTGCATTATTGGATTTTGTGTTTATTTAAATGACATCTCCAGGTATTATTGACAATCATTGGTTCCCATTCCTTTATAAAGAAGCAGGAATTGCCTCAAGGATATTTAATTTTATCCACACTAAAGATTTGTAAGACTTATTTTTAGGTTGGTGCCTATGTTCTGGGATTACAGGAGAGCGCCATCATGTCTGGCTAAATAGTTATTTAAATAGAGAATATAAAGTCTATAAAGCCTAACTCTGACCACAGTTAAATACTAAATATTTGAATCATGTACGTGTGAACTGTAGTTGGTTTCTGAATGTGTGCAATCTCAGTACACACACAGGAGTGAGATCAGGATTTGACTAAATGAGCTCTAGCTTGCTTAACTCCCTTTATTAAATCTGCACTCTTACATACCTAAACTTCATATTTTGTCTAAAGAATAGAAAGCCACCTTATTTGTTACACACTATGTAAACACTTATAAAAACTCCTTAATGGAAATAATGAGTTTTAAGCTATAGTTTACCAAATGTGAAATTGTAGATAGAATTAAATAATCTACAATGTGACAAATTGGACTTAGGTGTGATTTGTTGCCTTTCTAAAACAGGTCATTGCCTCTGATGTTGAAAAGCAAATGTCAGCATCTTACTGGAAACAAATTAAAGTCCTTAGCTTGTGTCATAAATTCACACAATAGGTCCCTGACAACTAACTGATAACCACACTCCCTAAAGCTCTGTCCCCACACCCTGACAGTAAAGCCATTAACATTTTGATGAAAAGACTCCTTTTGAACTTTTCCAGCTGGTCTCCAGCAGTTTCCATTTTCCTGTTCAATTCAAACCTAGTAGTTATTTTAGAATAACAAAGAACTGCCATCTTCAGTCAGCCCTCCCCAGAGGCACAGAGCTCTCTGTAGACAAGCGTAGGACTGTGCTTCATTCATAAGAAGCTAATGTCACAACTTTGACTTGTGGCAGTTAAAGGTGGGCACTCTTTTAGCTTTGACAAGAAATGTCTTCTTGTAGAAAAACTATTCACCAATAGTTTGACACAATTTCACTTTTTTTTTTCAATGAAGTTCAGCCTGGAAGATGAATTTGAAATAAAATAGGCATAGGCTGGGAAAATAGCTCATCATTCTAAGCACCTGCCTGGCAAGTGGTACGGGAGATTGAATCAGGGTCCTTGATGCTCAGGTTCAATCCCTGGTCCCACACCTTGCCACTTACCCAAACGCTATGGGGGCACACCCTGCAATCCCAGTGCTCTGGAGGCTGAGACAGGAGGAGCTACATAGTGAGACCCTGTATCTCCAAAAAAACGTACATATTAGACATGTATAAATTATTTATCCATTAGAAATGTATAAATAGACATGTATGTTAGAAAAGATTAAGATCAATGCCTAATTAATCAGAAAAATTATATAACTTGATTATTAAGTGTGTTTCATTAAGATTTACTCTTTTAGAGGGAAAAGTCAACGCTATGTATCTATGTAATCTCCATCATAATTCCAGTGTTAGTCACTTTGCTGA